>VXBT01005951.1:114900-125965 GCA_013400235.1 Oriolus oriolus | reverse complement strand
TTTGCTCTGATGTTTTGCACACAGTTTTGTCTTACACACCAGAAATAAAATGGGACTGCCAGCTGAATAAAGATTCATACAGCACCTAATGGCCTAAGCACCTCAAGTAATCCGGAGCGTCTGGAAGTCTCATGAGGCAGCAGTCTCAGCCTGTATGCAAACCATATACAGTAATTATTTGGTATTCTGGCAGTACTTCAGAATCACATTAGAAAAATGGAATGATTTTGACTTTATAAAACTCATACAGATCATTACATAACACAATTAACATCTAGCAGACAGAAACTGAGGTATACTCTCCTAATCTGAGAAGAGCTCTAGAACAGCATAAAATGTACCTTCACATTCCATCTCATTTCAGGATGTGTGAAAGGCAAGCCCACATGTGCAGACTTTAACCCCCAAGAGGGACTTCGAAAACTGCTTAAGTCTGCTTACAATTCTCTTGATCAAAGAAGTGGTAGATCTTTATACATTCTTCCCAGGGTGGTCCAGAAGAGAAGATGAGAAGATCTTCTTTTGAAATGTTCTATTCAAATGGTATCTCTAATGAGTCTGGAAAAATAGTCAGAGTGGAACTAAGAAAAAGAGGTGGATATTAATTAACAGTATGAAATCTGTATATGAAGCAGTTTTTAGTAGGTCATCAAGTCAGTGAAGTTATGCTAGAATACAGGAGCAAAGGACATAGTGTCATATATTTACTTACATCTTAAACACTCTTAAATAAATATATTATTATATGTGCATGTAAGCTCTCTTCGTATTTCTGAAATCAGAAGTTTCAAATTATAGTAAAAGAAATATAACTTATGAGTTGCTTTACTCATAAATACTTGTCAAGACAGAATATCAGCGCAACTTTTTAACCAGAGTTGTTTTTCTTCACTAATTCAAGCATAATAATGTGGTCAGGAAATCAGCTTTGGACTCACTCCCACACATTCAATGGGCACATTAACTATACAAGAAACTGGATGAAGGGGCATGCATGCTAGGCCACAATGTCTTTCCTAAAGGACCACCCATACTCTGCTGAAGATGAGAGAGAACATGCAAAAAATGGTTATTTTTGAACTACTTTTTCTCATATAGATTTATTAAACACTCTTAGGTAGACTGAGAGATTTCTCATACCCTGAAACTGCACTTCCTGTCTCAGCCAACCCATAATCAATCCATTTCGCACTGATAGCATGCTCACTGTCCTCATATTCAAACATCTCTTCATGTTTCTAACTCCTATCCTAGATTTCAGAGCTTCATTAGGCATGACTCTGTTCAAAAACAAACTCAAATGAAAGAATGAGGTCACAAAAAAATATGAAATACTGTCACAGAGGTATTAATAATCTAGTTTTATGTGTTTAGATTAATGCACTTGCAAATGCAAAGACAAAATCAAAAGAAGTTTTTTCTTATACATTGCATTTTATAAAGTAAAATCAAACTTTCCAGACTATATATACACTATATATATACTTACATATACAATATAAAAGATGGCATGAAATTGGTTGTTTAAACTAGTTTAAAGCTCTGTTACAGACGAGAAACACAGAAAGGCTTGTATTTCTTAGTAAGAGAGAGAAAAGAGAACAAGAGACTAACTGAATTGGTAAGGAACTATGGCATTCCAGCGAAACATGACTCAAGTACAGTCCTTCATTCAATGACTGTTTCACTACCTATACAAAAATGTAATGGCCTCACATTCAGAAGCAGAGAGTAGCTTTCTCCCAGAATATTCTATAACCAACGGAAGACAGAATTTGCCATCAACTGCTCTTTATTAAGGGTAGGAAGTCTTTCCAATCGAGTTTCTCAGGTCTTGAATTTCTGCTATAAAAATTAAACCATTGTTTATAAAGAATTTATAGACTTAATCTGGCGGTGTGGATTCTGGTAGACAACAGGACATAGCAAAATAAAACCTAAATTCTCCTTTTAGGAATAACTCCTTTCTAATTTTTTGAATAAGTCCCAGCACAAATTTGAAGTTTTAATAAAGTTGATAATTTCATTCAATAGAGGTCTTGCATAACAGACTTGCACCAAAAAAAAGAAGTTTGCAGTTCCAGTAAAAATTTACATTTAGGGGTTCAGAGTCCCTTTTCTTATACTGTAAGTATTAAGTTGTTCAGCTTCTGCTCTTCACTTGCAATATTTTTTACCTCACATCTGTTGCCTCAAATAAAGTTCATGTATCTCTTGGGAGATGATGATTACTGAATCACACAATAAGAATAAGCATGTATTTTTGAAATCCTCACATTATTTTTAGGTTTTGGAATTCATATTGAAGGTTTCTCCTCCCTGGTCTTGGAAATTGTAACCAACGGGTTGCATGTGGTGCTGGCAATTATTACATTCAAGAAACTTGTTCAAAATTTGGAGCATGCTTTGGAACTGAATGTGCTGTATGTTCACTTTTTCAGTAGAAAACCCGTATTTTAGTTTTAGATATCCAGTTAAGATCATGATATATTCAAAGTGGTCTTTGTGAACAGACACAATAATGGGTATTTATCTAACTATTCTGCATATAAGAACAAGATTTAGACCAACATATGAAAATAGAATGCTGATGATTCTTTCTTTCAGAAATTATCATCAGCAGAATCTCACAAAACGTCTTTTGATACCTTGTGATTTTAAAGAGGCCTTTTTGATATATCCACATTGTATTTTGAATTTATATCTATCAAACATGGAGCTGTGTTTTTAGGATGGTATTTAATTCACAGAGCAATTTTCTGATCCATTAGTGGAACAACTTTCTCTTTCAGATCACATCTGGAAAACAGTAAAGCAAAAGGAGCAAACAAATACTCTCTTCCTGACTATTCTCAAAATTACTTTTTATCAGAAATCTGTAGAAGTGTTACTCAGTGTCCTGTTGGAGTAGTCAGATAAGTAGTGGTCTCATGACAGGTTTGCTTGTAATCTTATACACAAAATTGTGGTAGAATGGAGTGCTACTGTTTTACAGCAGTGACTTTTAGACATGTAAAAGACAGCAGCTCAAGAAAATCACCATTTGTCCAGATACATGACAAGTACAGCTCCTGAAAACAGACCAGAATGTCTTTCTTTTTTTTGTTATGACTCTTAGCTGCATGAGATATTGCTTCATACTGTTATTTATTGACAAAAAAAAATTAAATAAAAAAATACCCTCCCTCCACTGAGAAATACTTGCACTCTCAAGGATTTCTCAAGGATAATACATAGTTCTATATATTACTATGTGATTAGGAACACAGAGAAAAAAAATCCTAATAGCATTAAAAATATGATGCAAAAATAGTAATTTTTCTATTGCTTCCTTTGTATCTGTCATAGGGATTTACATTATGCCTATCACCACTGTATCAGCCCTTATGCAATTTTTAAAAACATGAAATTCCAGAAAAGATAGCACCCAGTAAGGATGCTTTCTAGAAGACTATTTTTCAGGTCACCACTGAATGTAATACTAAGCCTGTGACAATATCTACTGGAAGCATAAATGAACTAAAAGCAAGGTTCTGGATGAGGATTTAAGTACTGGAACATGTATTGAAAATAGATTCTCATTTTGCTGTGTCAATAACAATTTTTGGAAAACCCACAAAACTATTAGTCCAACTTGTATGCCAATATTAGAGGAAATGTAGAAGAACATTCTTCTCTTTCTATGCTATGCATAATCTTTTTTACTGCAGCATCAACAATAAAATGGAAACACCAGATCCTATAAATTTCCCTGTGAAGATATGCAGATTTCTACCTACCAAGGATACAGGTATAATTATGGGAAGTTCTGCTTCAATTAGGTGGCTTGCCAATCATTTTATCATGTTTTAAGAGTAAACTGGAAAACTATTTTCCACTTAAAACACATTTTAAATGTAAATTTATATTTTTTTCCAATTGCCAGCTACACATCATATAGCTAAGAGTACTAGTAATCCAGCTAGCCTGGGTTTTATTTTTTTAAATGTGTATACTCAAGAACATAAACGAAATTTATTTTAGTTTTAAATGACCATACCAGTTCACAGGCTCTTATCAACATTTATGGTCATATTTATAATTTCTAAAATTTGTATATATGTGTTTTGGATAAAGTTATACATTTTGTATACCACTGCATGGATGCATTTTCTGGCTCAGTATTCTGAAATAAAAAACGTCTCATGAAGAAGTTTAGTAAGTACGCAAATTCACACTTATTTCATAGATGGCAATGGGCTCGTAACACAGAATTTTTCTCATTCCTCTGCTATATCAATTCCTTGTCTCCATCATAACACATAAACAAGATGAAGGAAAAACTGATGATTTCTCCAAGACTCTGTCGGCAAAACAGGTTCTCATCAAATACTGTTCCAAAGATCATTACTTACAGCTATACAACATGTTTCAATCAGCAGTCATTAAGACCACTGCCCTATGTCTGCAACAATTAAAGATTATTCACAGCAAGATTAATTATGTACACTTCAACAGGCATTTTTAATGAAAAAATTCTCTAAGATTAAGGTTTTAAGTTTGACTACTGTATGTTATCCACTCTCCTCCATTTGTATCCCATCTTACCAAACAGACCATATCCACATTCTTAACCTTCCTAAAAGCCTTCTTCTTTTGCTGTTCTCCCACTTATCATGCTCAGTACAGGCAGAAACACATTCAGGAGAGATGGACAGACATAAAGCAGCCTTGAGGCTAAGTCTAGAGAACATACTGTCTCCTGCTGGTTTCACAGAATATCCCCAGACTGTATTAACATTTTTTACAGCAGTTGCCTAGGCATTCCCATGGGACATGGCAGTCAGAGGGGAGTTCTTGGCAGCAAAATTCTGTGGCTAAACGCCAAGCTGAAGGGGACACATGGGCCAGCAGTATAGGACGGGCACAGAACCTCAGTGTCCTGTTGTTTCTCTACAATGCCCTCCCCTCCTAGCCCTCATCTTTAGGGACAACTTTTGCCACAAAGTCCATATTGAACTTTTTAATGAAAAGTGCTGCAGTCAAGTTTCTTAAAGAGTGAATACGTTCTGAAACATTATAATTTCTCTGATGATCCAACAATATCTACAATATCTGGTTAAAAGAATGTGCAATTGTTTCAAATATAATGTCATATCAAAATGTATTTTTCACTACAGGGAAGAATTTATTCAAAATCATATAAATAGCACATGCTACTGTGTTACTTGTTTTTTATATTACTATAATTAATGTTCCACGTGGACAATGTTGTGCACTTTGTGGACTTATGCAGATGTGTTTTATAAACAATTTCACAATCCTCACTCCTTGCCCTTTGTACACACTTTGCTAACAGCTATTGATTGACAGCTTAAAAGTAAATAGTGAAATTTAATTGAGCATGGTTTTCACTAGTGGCATGCACCATATATCTATAAAAGCAAGCATGTACTCTAATTCAGTTCACTCACATCTTGTGATTACAGCATAAGAAATAAAAGATGGTAAGATTTAAGGTGAATTCCTGTACTGGCATTTGGTTAATAATTTTTATTATAAACTTCACTTAATAAATTATACAGTTGAAGAAATAAATGTAAGATAAGACTTGTTAGGTTTGAATCTAAGTTTGAATCTATCAGCTTTATAACCTGGGAAAAGGAGGCAGAGGAGCTTTATGCCATCTGTTCAGTTCCGCCCTTAATCTGTGGGCTGCCTTATGGTTAACTTAAACGAAGGCAGCAGATACTGACTGACTTTCCAGGACCAGCTGTACTGGCCAAGATCTCTGGAGCTCTCTTCACTCAAAGTCTTGCAGGCTTCCAATATCAGGGAATGTACCAGAAGGCAGAAATAAGTACATCTACCCTGCTGGAGCAGGTGACTGCTAAAACACCTGTTCAGGGGACTACAAAAGGGGCATAGTCTATCAGATCTCACTGGTGTGATTACTGAATCCATATTGTGCCAGAGTATAGTCCACACAGTATTAAAATAATTCTCAGACAATTTGTCCAGAACTTGTTCTAAGTCAGATAACACACATGTAGGCTTTCCTAGGACATATTTCTGCAATCTAAATGCATTTAGTTGTCAAAAAAANAAAAAGCTGAGTGGTGTTCTCCTTGGCAGAATTTCAGAGTATCAGTCCTACACTTGAAATTACTCAAAGATTCTTTTTCACTATGCTTCCCTCTATTCTCCTTCCACATTTGCTTTCTCTTCACAATGCAAGTTGCAATGAAACTATACCAAAAAATTCTATCAATAGCATGTTAGCTTCCCTGGCAGAATACCAGGTGTCATTTGCATACTTTGAAACACTTTCAAGACGCGAGGAAGTTTAAAGGCTAGGCTTCTATGTGGTGTTTCTTGGGTTAAATGAATGACTGATCTCAAAAAGGTCTCTTTGCACTTTAAAACTACTGGGAGAAAAATGTTATATTAACAGGGCTGATGGCAAAACACAATCCTAAAATATGCATTTTCTAAATATTCTACAATCAAATACTAATTCCCATGACCAAGATCTGCATATATAGATTTAACTCTCTGCATTCAGTCAGAATTCTTCTGTAAGCAGGCCCCTAAACTTACCATATGTGCATTGAGAAGAAGATATAAATTTTTATTATCCATATTAATGCTTAAACTTTGATTTTTTAATTGCAAACTGACTTTATTTCTCTTTAAAACTTCCTGAATAGAACAACTAGCAAGGAATTTCATTGCTTTTCTTGAACGTCCTAGAAGAACAGGCTTTATTTCCAAATCAATTTTCATTAACTTGATCTCATACTTTAGATAAAATTGTGGCATTAAATTGTTCAAGAGTATGCTCAGGCTTGGCTGCTTCTTTATCATTATAAGAGCACACCTGACAAATCCGATATACAGCTGAGGCACATAGGTTTTGTTTTGTCACACTGATGCTGGCTAACTTTTTGAAAATTCATCTCTTCTACAAAATAGAAGGTAAAATATTCTACTGTTGTATGATAGAGCTGAATGTGTTTTTTTGAGGCATTCAGGAGTTATATGACCAGACAGCAATTGTAAGAAAAGGACACTGTCTTTACCACTTCAAGCTCCAACTCAGTATTTTATGCACATGAATCCTTTCTCAGAAGTACTGATCATCCATATATATAATTAAAAGAGCAAGGTGCATATTTTGTGATTTTGAAAATTGTCTTAATACAACGATTTTCAATAATTTTCAATTTTCAATAACAATATACAAATTTCTTGCTAATACAACAGTAAAATAATCAGGAACAGCGACAAAATATGATAACTATTCTTTTAGGACTTTAGTGAGTGTGTATGTCTCAGACGGCTGTATTTCATCTTATTTGGCTGTGAGGTCCCTTAGTATATTTCAAACATTTCTAAAAGTGCATCTACTGCCTGTTTTGAAGGGCTTACTTTTCAAAGCATTACGCTAGCAAATTTTTAAAATTCCCATTTGAGCCTAATAATACATTGTTGAGAAATTTGTTTAATGCACATAGGAAATAAAAGGAGAAAAAGAAAATGTACTTTATATAACAAACTTTTCAAAACACAGCTAGGCAAAGCTATAATGAAAGAAAATAAAAATGCACCTTCAGTATGCATTAAAATGAGACATCTGAATTTATGTGAGTTTCCTGCCTGATTACAATAACACATACAAAATTAAATACATAAATATTAATTTTATGTACCACATAAGATGAAGAAAATGAAAGAACAATGTTTACATTTATGGTTGACTCATTAGTGTTTTATTATGTGAAACACTAGGAGGCATCAGTTGGGTAAAAAAAGGAGTTCTTTTGAAAAATGGTAAGAAATTAGCATAGAAGTTATCAGTTTTCTACTTTCATACTTCCAAATGTTAAAGGCTGTATGTTATAACTAAATTATGCAAAATGGAAAAACTCTATTCCCACTGATAAATGACATATTCAATAATATAGGGATAGCACTTTATTTCTTGGCTATTTTCAAATCATTCTGCACACACGCAACACAAATAATGGTTTTACAACACATTACATTTTAAAAAACAATAGAAAAAAATAAGATGGTTTAGTTGTTCTTCAATATTATAATTTTTGATAAATCTGCAAAGACATGGCACATTTTAGGCACTCTCCTCTCTTTGTAAGCTCTTAATAGGGTTAAGTGCAGTGAATTTAGTATAGTCCTAGGCACTTTTTGGAGCCTAGGCACTTTTTAAGTGCTAGGCACTTTTAAGAACTTTTAATTGTGATTACAGGATGTTATCTAGAGAAATATATTTTTAAACAAATCCCCTAACAATAATCTACGACACTTTAATTTTATTTCCCCAAAGTGGTGCATTAAACAACTTTTATAAAATTTGTGTAACAATGCTACAAGTGGCTGTACAAATCCACTAATATCAAAATTGAGATTTCCTTGCTTCAAATTGCATTTAACAATGACTAAGCAACAGAGTTATAGTTGTCTCATACAATAATCACTTAAAATTGAAACATGCCTTGCTATGCAGCAGCAATCAGCTTTTATCTCTGCCCAATCAAAACGACAATGTGAACTGCCTAATCCTTCTTTTCTAAGGCACATAAGACTTTGTTGTCACTGTTGGTTTTGTGAATCGCCCCTATAAGCTGGTCTGATTTCCTAAAGATGACAGATCACAGTGAATAGACAAGCTCTACTGCACTGCAGTCAATGAGACAGTGACATTAAAGTGGAGGGCTGAAGACACTAGTTTTTAATCACCTGTCCACATGTAACATCGATCATCAGTTCCAAGAAAATGACCTTAAAGGTGGTCAGAGGACTCAAATAATTACTTCTAGAAATAGTTTAAAAATTCAGTTTTTCAATTTTCACTTGCACCATCAATGTTTGCTGACCAAAGTTCTTCTGAACTAGGATGCAAAATTGTATTTTCATACTTTTCAAATGCCAGAATTCTAACTCTGCTGTTAAGCTTGAAGTTTTCTAGTTTTCGGAATTAAATATATAGTTTTTATATATTTTGTACTTAAGTCATTACAGAGACTAAATGAGAATGTAACAAAATCTCTCTGCTGATATCACATAGCAAAATTAATAAACTTAAAATACATCACAAATATAAGTGTTTTGGTTAGTATTCAGAATGCTGAAGCAAGGACTACAAACTCTTTGAAATTACATAGCACTTTATGTAGATTTATCTCCATCATCAGTGTTTTGGAAAGAATACCACTACACCTTACTTGATTTTTGGAATCATTATCATGCAATTTTGAATAATGATATCAAACAGGTAAAAATGGCTCCTAATGTATCAAACACCAAGTATTTTTTCTTTCAAGCATCTAACAGAAATTAATGACTTCTTCCTTAATGAAACATAGAAATAACTTTAGCTGTATCTGAAGATGAACTAAACTATCCTGGTGAACAATAAATTCACCCATTATAGAGAAAAGTAAAATTAAAGAAATTAAGTTGGCAAAAGTATTCTATTCACAACTCCTGCCCAGTTCCTAAGTTTCTCTATAATTACTTTAATCTACGGAATAATGGGTTACCAAAATATTTCTTAGCAAACTTTTGTAAGAATCTTCAGGAAGCTTCATTTCTCTTTGTCTATAATATTTTAGGTGTTTCAAAAAACAGAACCATTTAAGAAAGATATCTCCGGTTTTGAATATACATGTTGCAGGTATATGAAACGTTTAAAAAAAGGAAGAAAAATTTCCTGATCCCATATTGGAAGAAAATTCACAGTAAGAAAGTATTTGTATGAATTTTCTTATTATGGTCCAAAACTAGAAGCTCAGGAACATAACTGTAAAAGACTTCATCTCCCACACTATTCATCATTTACTACCAATTTTAATAAGGCTCTTAAACTTAAGTTTCCCTTTTTGTCGATCAAATAATCTGAAGAAGGTACAGACAGTATCTGATCCCTGTATGCTTTTATAGGATGTTGAAAGTGACATTCTTTACATCTCTGTCCTGTGAAAGCTTTGGGACAAACAAGAGGTTTAGTCTCTTTGGGTCCTGATCCTGTAAATCGTTATCTCTGTGACTTGCTCATTTTCACACAAGTAGTCTCAGCATTGCCAGCAGGACTAGTTGTGCAAGAACTGCTTGCATAAAAGAACCTTTCCATGTTCAGATCCCAGAACCATCTTCTAATACTATGTGGAGCATATTAGTATAAACATATATGAACAACAAGTTCTTCAAATAAAAGTATGTGTACAACCAGGAACATAGACACCTGGAACTAAGGGCCATTGTCTTAACTTGTTCTTCAAGGAATTTTTCCATTACTTCCAAAAGGACATAAGTGTGGGCAGAGATTTCAGTGTTAGGCTCGGTATGAATTATGTACTCATTAGTACAGAAAGAATAATATAATGGATATTTTAAGAAAACTGATAAAGTAAGAAAGTTTTCCAGGTTTTGGACTTAATGTAAGGTAATTGAAATCTTGTAATAAATACAGTTCACAAAATAACAAATCCCCAGAGAAACCATTTGTCTTATCATTTGAACTGAAAATTAGTATGTATGCAATATAGAGGTGCTGAAGTACTGGTTCACAGGTGGTAGTATTTCCATGCCCTGCCAAGCCTCAAGGGATTACTTATTATACTCCATATAAACATCTTTACTCTTCAAACACAATAGCCAGGAAAGTGCCAAAGAAAGACATCTAGTCAGAATTGCATTTAAAACAATTTGTTTACCATTCATTTTATAGTTATTTTAAAGTAAAGATATGAAACTAGGACATTTGCCATTAAGGTGATTGTCAGATTTGTGCAGGGAAAATTTTACGTCAAAGCAATCATTTTCTGATCACCAGTAAAGTGCCTTTCTCTGCTTAATTCTCTTAAATCTTTAGTCTTAAATTGTGTATTGCAATATTTAAGTATGCAATTATTTGGTAATAATAATCGCTATATACAATAAAGAAAATAGAACTTTTCTATAAAAGACAATGCTTAGGTACCCACAATGATTCATTATATTTTGTTTGGCACCATGCTGCATTTCTTTTTTTGTTTATTATTATTACTAATTATTATTATTTTCC
>VXBT01005951.1:34284-108546 GCA_013400235.1 Oriolus oriolus | reverse complement strand
CCCGGGTGGCCAATCCTGCGAGCTCAGGGCCTGGCGGCAGCAGGGGCTGCCAGGAGAGTGGGTGGTGAGTGGTGGGAGCCGCCGTCCCGGCGCTTTAGAGAGGGCCGAAATGGCCAAACACTTAGGGCCAGGCTCGAGGAGCTCCAGCAGCACATGGCAGTCCTGGGAAGGGGATAGATCGGTGTTCAGCCGGCCGGTATTGAAGCCGTGGGGTGATGTTGGATGGAGGGCTTGGAAGTCGACTAATAGTGGACATTATCTGTTAGCTTCCAGCATTTTGGAAAGATGTTTTTTCAGTTCCCCACNTTTACTCTCTCCTACTGATATTTTCAAGGACCTTTGCAGAGAAGAGATTGATTTTAAGGGAAAAAGGCTGCCAAATGCGTTAAGTCAACAATGAAAAGAGGGTTTGTTTGTTTTGCTAAATCGATCCTGCTCTAGTAATCTGAAGTGTTTCATTGTTACTAAAGGCAGTTTCTGAAACTGTAGTTTGCAAGTTGATATTGTCCTTTAAATACCTCATAAACAGCTGCCCAAAGGTTATTTTTATCCAAGACTTTTTAAAATTGTAATTTCTTTTAAAGCTGTTTTCAGACTAGAGATAAGGCATAACTTCTTCATAGACAAATACATTTTCTTTCATAGATTAGACATTACTAAAATTGTCCTAAAGAGTGTAGAAATAGAATTTATTACTTTCTGAATGACAAAACAGACTGATATTAGAATTAAATCTGGGTCTAGTGATAACCACTCTTGCCACACATGCATTTAGAAATAAGTAATACTTAAGGTATGTATCTTTTAAAATTTTTATTCAAAATGAGACTGAAATTGCATCTGAAGGAAGTTACCAGGTATTGAAATCCTGAATCTCCTGCTTGGTGTGGAACATGGATGCTGTGGAGCATATGTGGTGTGTCCAGAGGTCCCCTGAAGTCTGTTGAAATCCAGTGTATTCTGACAGGCTGAGATGAGATACTAAAATGGAAGCTCAGCCCTATGTCACTGGCCACCCATATCCCACTTCTGCTTCAAAATTAGTTTTTGGGTGTGTTCTAACTCCAGTTACTGTACTGGCCACTGTCTCTCTGTAAGTCATTCAAATGTTCTTATCATGGTACAACAATGTTCCACCAAATGTGTAGCGTTTATATATACACATATGTATTTTAGGGGCACAACTCTTGTAGCCCACGATCTTACTTAAGTGTAAATAAAGGAAGAATTTAACCTGCTAACCTCTCCCTTGCTGAGATTTAAGGACTCAAAAAATGTGGGTCTAGACTTGCCTGAAAGAAATGCATCAAGGGTTTTGAAGTTTTTCAGTGCCAGCAAGAAATCGGCAAGAAAAACTTTAGTCTCAGACAAACTCAAAAGCTCAGTAACTAGTTTCAATTCTACACCCCTTCCCCAATCTCTTCTGACATAAAGTTAATTAGGTAAAATTTTGAGCTAAATGGGCTTTCTTTTTTCCTATGCAAAAATACAAAAATAGGTCAAATATGAACTTAGACTGGAAATTTGGAGTCAATTCCCCATCTTAATAGAGTTTAAGTACAGGAATGTATTTGAAGAATAATTTTGGGAATGTTTTCATTTTCATGAACTGCTATTCATCAGTCTGATAATTCTGCATCTTCATATGCAGAAGCATCAGATTTTTTTTTTTTCAAAAGCAAAGCATTTTGTGGAACTGTGATTTATTGTATGGTTTAATACATCTGTGATTAAAGTCTGTCTAGATTATTAAACATCTTTCACCCAAGAAATACAGTATCTTTACTATTCAACTTGATTGCTAATATAGAAGAGCTATCTCTCACAGCTTGTAGAATTGATGCAGAGGAAGAAAACTTTCATTGTTAATTTTTGTGGCTTTAGAAGTCTTAAACCTCTGTGCCATTAGCTGAGTATTTCTGAAGAAGTTCCTGCTGGAGCAGTTCCTTCTACTTATTTCTAAGGGGAAAGGCTCCCAGAAATTGTTTCAGAATTAGCGTTTAAGTAAGGACCACCCTTTTTATTCCTTCTACTACATTAATTTTCTCATGTGATTGCCTGCCATTGAATAAGGAGAAGTATGTGATTAACTTTCATTTTGGGAGGGAACAGGGAAAGGATTTTTTTAGACTGCATATTCGTTCTCTTTTCCAGAAATGGAATCTCCTGACTAAGGTACTGTGATATTTTCAGATATTTTGACAAAAGATGCACAACCCAAACCAAAAAATACAATTGCACCCCCTTGCTAATTGTGTGACACAAGCTTTTGTCTGTCTTGCACTAAGTGATGATGTGATACAGAAGCAGACAGCCAAAGATGGCCAGAAAAGGCTTAATTAAGTATTCTGCAGCTGCTACAAATTAGATCAGCATCTGCATCTGTGGAGACAATGAAATTCATGGTAATTTTGAGGGCCAAGCAAAATAGAGGTTTGTTTTGGATGGACCCCTAGCCACAGTTCAAACAAAATTCAGAATCAAACATGTTCTAGGGGAAAAAAAAAAGTTGGTCAACTTCATGTTCTGTTGCTGAAAGCCACTATGGTTTCCCATTCTGGTTTTGGATGCGTATTCCAATGCCAAACATGAAAGACATCTCTTACAGTACTCAAAATTTTTGATTTTTTTCCTAAAGTATAATTTTCAGGAGTTTTGCAGATTAGGCTTTGAGCTATGTTTTAGATAAGCAACCAGTTTTTTTGCTGTTTCTCTGACAATTTGCCTCTATTTCAGTTTTCATATCATTTCCTGGAACAAAAGTTGGAGTAAATGATGCACAAAATAGGTCAATGATCCTACCCGTTCTAACAGAGATATTTACACCATAAATGGAATATAGGATACAAGAGTGATAGATTAGTACGTGGAATGAGGGTATGAAGTTATTGCTCTCAAACTTTTTTATACAGATACGCTTGCATGCAGATATCAAGAGCTAATAGGTTATTCTGTTGATATTTCGACAAAATGCACTGGTTTTAAGTGTTTTCAAACTCTTCTGTACTAAATTCATGGGGTTTTTTTGCATTTCAACAGCTCCAAACCCACATGTTGATCTATAAATATGTCTTCAAAGTGCTGCTGTAATACTAATATCTCTGTTGTAAAACCAATAATTAATACAAACATTTTATTAGATGTTTAGAGAGGCCTTTTGAAAGTTGACAGATCTTCTTGGTAAGTTAAGAAGAACTGGTAACTTCTGTGACCATAAATGTAATTGCACAATGGTTGGGTCAGCTTTTAGATGTGGTTGTGCCACTTATGTTCATTTATTTAAAACTTCCATCAGCCTCCTGCTGTGATTTCATTGGTTATAACTCTTCCCATGGAAATACTTTAAAAGTTGATATTATTGAGGTTAAAAAGAAACTAAGCCTCAGGTCATGTTTGGATATGTACTTTGGTTCGGATTTATTTCATCTGAAGTTGCTGTTACTGCCATATGATCTAGTTTGAGCTTCTTTGTACAGCTCCCGTATGATGCAGACAGATTTAAGTTCCCATTTCTGGTCTGTTATGTTCTTGCAAGCCTGCACCGATCAGTCCAGTGAGATCTGATTTCAGCAATGACTTTAGAGATAGCTACCCTAACATGGCTTAAGGAGAAGAAACCTGATTACTAAATTGAAGAAGTTCCTTCAATTGGAAATTATTATTTTTGTCAGGCAACTAAAAACCAAATAGACTTAAGGGGTTTTTTTTGTTTAAAAAATTCAATTAACTTCATTCAAATTTGTATTGAAACTTCTTGAACTGACCTAGTATATTGTTAGCCTATTTAGTTTTAAACTCTAAGTAACAAATAAATATGTTGTGGTGGCACTAGTATCTCTCTTTACATTTTAAATCTACAGCAGTTGGAAGGTCTGTGCTGTAAAACCTCTTTATCTCTGGATGTGACTGAATTGTTTTCTTTGCTGTTGCTTGGCTAAAGAGGCAAGAGCTGGGGAACGGGTACATGCTTGGAAGGGGTTTGGAAAATTTTCTAGCTCCTATGTGAGACCAAAGGGTCTTTTTGTAGTCTGCACATTCGTGTAGAAGAAGACAAAAGGAATATGGGCAGAAATAACTCAAGAGGACTGTTGCTGTTGGGGATAGATGCGTTAAGAATTTTTGGATTAAATTGAGTTTCAATGAGGAGTTCCCACATCCTTTTTGCAGATTAAACCTAGCAGTCTGGAAGCTATTTAAAGAGTGGTTTCTCCCAGGAACAAAGGAAACCAGTGCTTCTTTGCCCCAAGTGGGAGCTAGTTCCCTTGTATTTCTATGGGAGAATACAAACCAAAGTCTCATTTCAGTGAGATTGAGGTGGAGTATTAAATGGCTAATGAATTGATTTAGTGCAAGGACATATAATTAAATGGCCAGATGTATTTTTACAAGGGTAGGAATAATCTCCTGATATACAGGTAGATTGTTTCACAGTCTCTTCTATTTCTCTCAGTCTTAATATATACTCTTTTATAATTACTCCACACAATAATAATTTGTTATTACCAAGCATTCTTTCTACAATAATTTTAAATTCAGGAGATGGATTTATACTAGGGAGAGGGCTATTTGTGTATAGTTATATATGACTTTAAAAAGTAAAGGAAAAGAATGGATGTTGCAGGTATCTACAGCAAAAACTATAGGAAGCACCCATTCTGTATACTTCTGTATTGTTATTGTTATAGCAATAAAAGAAAGTAGGGAGAAATGAAAATTATTGGGGGAGAGTTTTTTGTTAAAAAAAGAGACAAAACAGAAGATAAAATGTAGCAACCCATGAACAGGAAGGTTGGTTTTACAGGATCAGTCCTTAGCAACTGGTTATCATAAAATTCCGCTTTTAATTTTTTTGCCCTGACAGATGATTCTATGTTTCAAGATCTAGCACATCAGCTACATTAACATTAGATAGAGCTTCATATGCTGTAAGTACAACTTCTAAGTACCTATGTACGTAATGCCATATAGCTATATTATGAACAAAGCTGTAATTGCTGTTTCATTCATTCTATTATTTTGTTATTTTTTTGATTATTTCCTGTGCAGTTATTTTATGTGCTTGCAGCAAACTTGTGTATGTTAGCTTAAATCTAGGTGTTTATTCTTTGTAAACTGTATTTACTGAACTTGATTTAGAATCCAGTGCCTTTAGAGTTGTGCATAGAAAGCACTGTGCTTTTGTCTTTATTGAAGATTTCTTGAGTGGTGCTTTCAGAGCTGGTCTCATAATGCTTAGTTGCTTTCAAAGGAACAAACCCATATCTTACTATGCGATAACTTGTCAGTACTTTAATTGGAGAAGACAACTCCCATTAACAGTTTGTGTACCTATACACTCTGACAACGGTATACTTTGAGACCTGTCCTCATTACCTAGTTTATGGTGAATGTAGAGTGCAACAGCATTTTTGAAATGGGATAGGAGGATGGAGCTCCAAGCAGTCATGGAGAGTGGTATGTGAATGCATCCTCACCTGGGAATGAGCCACAGCGGGGTGCAGGGGTGGGGAGCAGCTGCAAAGCCATCCATTTGCAGCCACCAGGACAGCTCAGGGGCATGGAGCCCTCAGGCAAGGCTCCAAGTGGCTCTCTGCATTTCCAGCAGACTGGCAAAGAGAGTTCTCCACTACTCCTAATGGTAGTCTGATCCTTTCATTTCCGTGGTGACTGTCTCAGACCAATAACCAATTAATTTCTGAACAAAACCAGTAATTAATGACAGTCCAAGAAGAAAGTTGTATGCATTTTTTTGAATGAGATTTTGCTGACTGTACCAAGGGGAAAATAATTATAAATTTAAAGAGTACATTGATATATATATTTGTACATACACACACTTCGTATGCACAGGTGTTTATATATATGCACATACACTTTATAATAGAAACATAAAATGGAAAATTTTCATGTTTAAAATACTCTTGTATAAAGCGGTAATTAAGGCTATTCATTCTACTCCCCTCCTGATTTTTTATCATGCATCTCATCTTCTTTTCTAACTTCTATATGGAACTTCATTGCCTTTGGTGGAAAATGTCCAGTTTTCAGCAGTGTAAGTAAAAGTAGAAAGCCATCAGATGCTTTTAAAATACCATGTAACACTATATGAAAAAATTTGAATTAACTTTTGAAGAACACAATCCAGATTGTGGATCTCCTAAATTGATATTTTTGCCAAAGCTTTGTGGTCAAATCCCATTTTTTATTTACATGCACTATGGAAAAACTAGTACAGATATCCTCCTGCCACTAAAACTTGGATTTATTGGAAAAGACAAACATGTGGTTGAAAGCTGAGCTACACTGTCGCTTTTCAAAATAAAAAAGATAAAGAGATAGTTGTAGAATAAATTGTCGTAGTTTACAAAACAGACCATAGGCTCTTCGTTAATAGGGAACAGGTGGTACAAAAATAAAGGAACGTACCAGGCATTTTAGGGTGATTTTGTTTCTAATTGAAATACAGTTTCAGTGCGTTAAATTAGGTTTTCCTATTACTTAATTTTTCAGTATTTCGTTAATAACAGAAATATTTCAGAAGTTCACTTACTATGCTGAAATCTGTTGACAAGAAAAATAAGAAACCAGAAAGACCAATTAAGGGCACTCATTTAAATTTAATGGTCTAAATTATCTAGTGATAATCTCCACCTTCTGAAACATTAAACAATCTTTTTCTAGAAAAGGAAAGCATCTTAACTTTCATTTAATAAAATACTCTTTTACCTCAGTGCAGTGAAATACAGACTAATATACTTGGAATTTCATTAAATTATCCAGGAGTTTGTCACATTAATTACTGTTTCTAAGCCTTTAAAATCAATACAGTAAAATGCTGATGAACTTAGAGTGTACAGAACTAAAGGCTCTAAACTACAGGCTGTATGCTTTTCTTGTTTAGTGTGGCAGGTACAAAGTCTAGTTAGGTCCAGGAACTGCCATTACTATTTACTGACTTCGTATCTAACAGTGCTTGGTTTTAATGACTGTTTAGGGGATTTGGTTTCCATACATTACACATTATGTATGAAACAGCAGAGTTTTACATGCATTTCTCATTTTAAAGGCAGATCTAGTTTGGGGATTTTGTTTTGTTCCACATTTCATACTTGATTTGAAAATGTATCTTTCATATTTAGAAGTTTACTTTATGCTTTGACTAGTAATGTTTTATGCTATTGGCGTTTTATTCTCACATACAGTAGGTTATTTTTGCAGCAAACAAAATTGTGATTATTTTCATATAGCACATTCCAGAAACAGAAATAATCTCTTCACTTTCCCGTCTCTGAAAATGAAAAAAATGGATGACAACTATGCCTGATCTACCTCTGCTGAGGTAGGACTTCCCTGTCAGCTGTGTGGGTCCCACACCAAGCAGCCTAGCAGAAACAAAATCAAAGTTCATGGATATTTAAAAGAGCATTATTATTCAGGTATTATTATTCAGCCTAATCTTAGACTACCCATTGTTGATATATCATTTATTTTGATTTATGGGGAAGACCTACTACAGAAATAATCTAACAGTATATTGACATGCGATTCCTTTTTCTCCCCCATTAGTGCCTTCTATGCTCTGCAGTGACTTGTGACTATGTAATCTGTTTACTGAAAAAGATTAATATGGTTAAGTTTTCTGTCTGTTTACTCACTTAAATAAGTGTTTTCAATTTAACACAATTTGTAGTGAATACTGTGAAAAACGCTTAAAATAATGAGTTCTTGAAATAGAAATAATAATAAAAATGCTTTTCTCCCCTTGAAAATATTTATTTTAACATGTGGTCACATTTTCCTGCATTTTCACATTAATTGAAAGCTTATTGTTGTAGAAAAAAAAATCTTTTTTCCCCATCATCTCATTTTCCAGTTCTTATGCAAATTAAAGAATACATATACAGGCATAATTTGTGGTTTTAAAACAAGGGAATGTATAAATTCATGATATCTTTAAAAAGCACCATGTCAAGCAGTGCTCTCCTGAAGCCTCTAGTTTACAATTTACATTTTCACTTTAGTATAAGGCAGTGGTTTTGTGTGATAACCCTTTGATTGTCTTGTAAAATGCTCTATAAACAGTGTTAATTTCATTCATTTATTAGAAAGGAAACTTAGTTGATGTTCAGAAGCAATTTCTAAGGCTCAGAATGACTGCTGAAGCTCCAAATACTGAGCAGTCTACAGACAACAAATCCTTTTGATTTATTTGGAAATTACCAGGATAACTCATTTATTTTAAAGGAGGCAGATGGAGAGCACAGAGCACACCCTCAGCCAGCACTGTCTGGCTTCTGCTGTTTCTGCATGTAATCCTTTATGTTCTTTCCATTCAGAATCATAGAAACAGTTTGAAAGAAAGTGACTATAAGCATCCACTCAATTTAAAGAAACTTGTCTTGGCAACAGAAGCTAAAATCAAGCACTGTATCAAGTTAAATGCAAAGCACACTACAAAACTTATCTGCCTTCTCTTGGAAGAAGGCTTTGTGAGAGTAACCATGAGCCTGGAGCTGAATCACTGTGGCAAGCAGAACATTCCGAAGACATGAGAATAATTATTTAATAATTTTTTCTATTAAAACTCACCAGTGCCCTTCTTCTGCTTCTCCAGGAAGTTGTACCCGTCAGCACCTGCTGAGGGCTTTGTTGATCAAACTAGCAGGTAAAAAAATTCCTGCAGAATAAAGCCAGACCAGCTGGCTTTGAAGAGAAGCCCCCCAGTTTGGGTTGTGTTTGCCTCACTCACCCTCTGCTCTGCAGACCCGGGCTTTTTCTCCTTTGGATGTTGACCTGTAGGCTGCGTGATGTGGGTGCACAAGTGTCTGGCAGGCCACGGTACACCTGCTTCTGTCACTCCTGAGTAAATTTAGCTGTAAAAGGTATCACTGACAAGCAGACCTTTGTCAGTGTTGGCAAACGAACAGAGCATTGCCATCCCCCTTCAAAAGTATCCTGTAAGTTCAAGTGGAAAATATCTACTCGGTCGTCTTATCCAGTATCCAGGAATTGCTTCTTCAAGGAGAAGGAGGGCCAAGAGGCTCGTATATGGCAAAAAAGATTCCTCCTTTAAATAGATGTTAAAATTACATTATTCCAAGAAGAATCTATGAACAAGATGAGGTTTTGTTCTATTAACTGTGGCTCGAAGAAAACTTTTTAAAATGGGAACACAGTACACAGAAATTTCAATTCAGGTTATTAAATTGTGCCAAGTGTTAAAGTTGATTGTATTTCTCTTCTGTAACTCATTGTGGTTTTTTTGTCCAAAGAAGTATTAGAAAACTAAAACATATCACATAGAAGGTATTAATCTCATTCCCAAAATTAGAAAGCATACAGAATTGAGAGTTTGAATTTCAAAATTATGTGTTTGTAGCACTTATGTTGTGATGATCTAGGAACCAGCCACTTTTAAAATGGGAGCTAAAGTAAATGGAGGCTCTTTTGAGAGAAGTGATCAGAACTTGGCATGCTTGTCCTTACTGGATATTTATAATTTATTCATAATAGAGGTATTTATAATTTATATCTGCCCCTTGCTTTTCTTTTTTTGCTTTTTTTCTTCCTGGAGATGGCTTCTGGTAATTGAAAGAGAAAGGTGTAATTTTCACCAGTGTGTCTTCTCACAGAGTTAAAAAAAGAGTCACCAACATAGGTTTGCCAGGATTGGTAGCAGCATACCTAGATACTCCATTTTCTACTTGAAAACTATGCCATAAACTCAAGTGGCTTTAAAGAGAAAAAAATTCAGTAGTGTCTACTTTGCTCTAATATGCTGTTTAGAAGGAGCAAAATGTTCCTTCTAACAAATGAGACAAAAATTGTGGGTCAGGAGCTCTTTGTAAGATAAACAAGGTTCCTATTTATTTACTTGTATAAACAACCACTCACCAAGCTGTATGTCTCTGCAGGGGCACCCTTTCAGATAGGAACATGGAACTTATTGGCATCATCTTGTATCCATGGAAACATTTTAAGTACCTCTCTCTCAATATGTACTTCCCTTATTCAGGGTTTAAGAGCTGAGTACCAAAGAATAAGTGTTTTTATTATTTTCTTTGTGGAAGCTTGGTTCATGGGGTTTGTATCTGTCATAATAAAGATCTTGTACTTTCATCATGTTTGATAAAATCACGTGTTTAATTTCAAGCCTCCTATCTGCTCTTTTTCTTAAATTAAAATTAATGTTCTAAACATCCTAATGAATGGAAACTCTGAAACTTCTCGTTATCCATTACTGCTTGAAAACCGGCGATCGTAGTTCACATTACCATCAGATTTAATCACCGTTCTCATTGTTCTCATTAAACTAGTCTGGTTTTCTGTATTTCTGAAAAAGAAATGGGAAAAATTAATAAGAAATCAGACTATTTTCTCTTAGCAACAGCCATACCCACCTATGTCACTGTTTAGTAGGTCACAGAAGTTGAGAGCTTAACAATTGTCTTGAAACTGAACCAAAAGAATGAAAATAAAGGAGCTTATTCTGAGTTTTTACACAGAAATAATTGAAAAGCAAAATAATAATTTTTCTTTTAAGATGTGTCTGCCACACTACTTAGTTAAAATATCAAAGCATAGAGCTAAGAGAAATAAGGGATTTTATGTCTCTATATTTCCATGAAGAAAAAGAAACATTGGCATGAACTAAATTTATTTTCAAAACTATCATTCTGAAGAAGATCCTTTGTGGATCAAATGTAGTTATTACAATGTTGCCTTGGCTCAAAATCAAAATTCTCCTGTAATTCCACTTATTGATTGGTACAACTGATGCACACTTTTAATGTACTTTGATTTAAAAAATATGAAAATGAGTTATTGCTACCCGTTAGTTAACATCCTCTATGTATTTTTAAAAAATCCTGCCTTAATTTTGTTTATAAAAATATTTTCTTCACCTGAGCCAGACTGTAACAATAAAATACCTTATTAATTAAATCTGCTATCAGAAAAACACATTTCTGTCTGTAAAGATCCAGTACTTCTCACTGAAATCCTACTGGTTTAGAGTCTTGGTTTGCTAAGTTTGTTTCCCTGCATATTATTGTCATTTACCACTGTTACTGTTTTTGTTTGCTCCATTGTGTCTACAGCGCAGTCCCTGATGAGTGCAGATGGCACAAATGATTTATCCACTGATTAGGCTGGAACAGTATTTGTGTAGAAATTCTGTAAAACTTTGTTATATGATAAAAATTGTTACCTTTTTACATGCCAGATTCTCCATATCAGGTTTATACTTTTATTTATGGATATCCGTTTACAAATGTGTAATCATTTTATTTAAGAAGTATGATCTTGGTGTAGGCAAATTGAAGCTGCCTGACCCCCTGTGAAAACCTCAGCGAGTGATCTGCCCATGGGCTGGCCTGTTTGCTCTGCAGATTGCCACATGAGACCTAGGATTGTGATTGCTCTCAAGAACTTTTACTCTGAGCCAACTAAGCATATCAGAGAGGTGAAACTTTCAGCCTCCAGAGAAGGATGCAGCACACATGGCAATTTTTTCATTTCCCTTTCATCGTGTGCCTGACCTTGTTACAAGGTCAAGGTTGCTGGGGTTCTAAATGGGGAAGTAGAAAGACAACCTAATCTCAACTCAGGCCTCTATTTATTCAGCCTGAGGTGGACGAGGAAGCTCTGACCTTGCTCATCATCCTGAACAAATAAAATTTCAGTTACATACTTCAAGGATTGCTCAGGTGAAAGCTGGGCTTGACCCTGCTGTTTCGAAATGATGGAACTAAGATTTGCCCTGTTGACTTTTTAACTGGCAAAAATCTAACTCTTCCTAGCCACAGACCTTGGGGAGAGAAAGAGATCAGGAAAACTGGTAGTGGTATCTCTTGGGCACATAAATCTTCATCTAAGTAATACGTTCTCAGCTTTATGATTTTTAGCTTTTTAATCCAAAATGTCTTTTTTCCCCCCTAGCATTTGTTAAAGAATCACTTCCAAAATGCTAGAAAGTCAGCCTGAGCATATTGCAGATAAAATCTGTCTCCCTTCTCCATCACGCAAAATAGAGATTCAACATTTGGCCTATATTCAGTTTTTCAGGTGCTAAAAAGCTATGACAAAACTGCACAGATCGTATGATAATGGGCAGATTATACAACTCTAGATCATCATATGCCTAACTTATTATTACTATTTTAGTTTTCCACAGATCACTTTTCTAGCACCATTATCTTAGATGTACTTCAGAAAAATAAAGGCTTATTGAATGTTTTTTGAATTTATAGATCAAATACAAATAAGTGGGAAAAAAAGGCCAGGAAAAAATTCAGGAATATGGCAAAGGCGTTGGTAGTATTGCTGTGAAAACAAGAGTGAGATGAGTTGTGTGAAGGCTCTTATGGATCATCAGCAGAATAACATGTATACAAGGAATTCTACAAGGAATAGAATAACCTCTTATTTTTGAGTTATCAGAGGAAAAATAGGCCTCAAATTCTGACCCTTCCATGCCTGAAGCATACCCAAATGAAAAGGACTGAGAAAGAAACCTGACTGACTAAAAAGCAGCTATGTTTGAGGAACTTGCACACAACAAAATTGGTTCAAATTTGGGCTAGAAAATGGGTGAAAGTCTGCTTCCACTAGCAGGAGCAGAGATTTTCCAGGAGAGAAGTACACAGTTATAGTAGCAAGGTGATGGAGTGTGAAACCACCCCTTTCATAAATTTACTCGAATAGGTGCAATACAGCAGTAAATATACATGGACAAATTTGCATGTGGCCTCCCCTGTATCACTGTGCAAACTCTGAAAGGACAAAGGATGTAAATACACATCTGGCAAGTGAGAGAGAGAGCAAAAAAAGGAAAGAAGTTGCATAGTAAAATGTTGGAAATAGGTAGGTTCGTAAGTTATAAAGAGAATGGTTATGAAATACCTTATGCAGTGAGGTAGAGAAGGAGACAGAGGGAAGAGACAGTGTTTAAGCAGGAGTAATTCTGTTCGTGTCTGTGGCTGTTTGTAGGCAGAGGCAGATGCATGCTGTGCAGCAGAAATAGTCAGATTTGGCATAAATGTAGCTGCAGGCAGGAAAAAAGATAATCATAGAATCATAGAATACCAAGTTGGAAGGGACCTCAAGGATCATTTGGCCCAACCTTTCTTGGAAAAAGTGTGTCTATAGGGGTGGGAGAAAAAGAAAACTTTGGAACATGCTTCTCTACTTTTCCAGTTTTTATGCCCTAAAGTGAGAACAACTTTTCAGAAAAGAAAAATAGCAGCACTGTAGGGGAAGTATAGATGAGTGAAGGAGAGAGAAGAATCTGACCTTGCAGTGAGTTATTGGTTCTGCTGAAATGCTGAGACAACTGTATACACACCCGTGCAAGCACCTCAAATGCTCATACTTGTAAATTTTGTTTAAAAAATGTAAAAGAAAATATGGGGAGAATTTATTCATGTAGTCAGAAGAAGTACTTTCTGACACATGCATGAATACAGGGTAGCCAGAGTGCTTGTGTAATTCAATATGCAGGGCACAGGGGCAGTAAGGGAGGAGATGACACGGCAGGGCCCAAATTTGGCATCTCAAGTGGAACAGCCTCTGTGCAGCTCTGTGAAGTCTGTAGCACTGCCTCAGTCACACGAGGTTCACATAGAAGATACACACTAGGTGCACACCTGTTAGGTGACAGGCTGATGCCATAAGAAAGCTGGTTCCAGGAACTACAAATACCTAACTCACAACAAACCTGTCTTGTTAGATTCTCTCACAGTTAAAATAATAATAATGAAAAACAATTCTGAGATAGATGTGAATGCCTCTATACCACCGGAGTGAAAGCAGTGTGAGCAGCTACAGTTGGGAGGATCTTGGGTATGTATATGCCATTATTTTAAATGTACTGTAGGATTCTGTCAACAGAGAAAAGACATGAGAACTTCCCCAGGAACTTTTACTGCAGAATCATTAACACTGATTATAAGTTACTTTAAAGTAATAAATTAATAGTGACCTTTTCTGCCAAAGTATGGTTTGTTACAGACTGATCTGCTGTTTTGTATAACTCTTTTACATAGTAATTGCCAGTAGAGTTGACCAAGAATTGAAGTGTAAATATGATAGGGAGTGATTCATAGACAGTATCTAAAAGCAAAATGAAACCCTCAAAATGTTGCGAGGTTTTAGAAAACATTTTAGTGCAAATCAACAGTGTGGTGTATTGTCAAATTAATTATTTTAAAAGGTATATTTATAATAAACATTGGAAAGGATCGGTGAAATAAGGGGTTTCACTAAACATTCCCAGTTTCATGTAAAAATGATTCAACTCCTCTTCCCACAAGTAATTTTTCATATTTTGCTGTTGTCCCCCAAACTCGTAAAAGCTCCAGTCTTATAAATACATTCTGTTCAATAGATATAAGGGATTTATTTTGCATTTGTCCTGGTGGCTACAAAAGATGCTTACTAATAAATGAGTAAATGGTCCTCCTTCTCTTTTAGTGCTTTGATTCTTTATGAACAGTTGATTTGAAAGCTACCATTTGAGTTGGTTCTGGTACCACAGATGTACACAAATTGCTTTGAGATTTTTCATTGTTTGTGTGTTGTCAAATTTCAACCATTCAGATTTTAAGTTACCATTTTGGGGAATGTGCCTTGTGCTAGATTTTCTATAATGATTTAGCAGTAATTTGAAATGAACAGGAGGAGTGGTATTCTAGATTACGTCTGTTAGGAAAATATGTAAAGTTGTTTCACTGGGAATTGCTAATACCTACAGATTTTGGGAATAATGGAAAGAAGTTCAGGGATAGTCTTGGTAGTGTACCTGCTGTCTGCTCAAATAGCATGTCTGCCAAGAAGAAGTTTGCCAGGAGAATACCAAGTTGTGTATGCTTGTCTGAGACTTCAGTCGGAAAAATGGCACCGAAGAGGGGAAGTGATTAAAAGCTGTTGTCATGCCTATATGCATAGAGTCAACTTGCTTAGAGCTGGATGGCAGCTAATTCTGATATCTGTGGTATTTTAAGCACTTGAATTAACATTAGCACAGAATCTGAGTGTTACCAAGGTGTGTATGTTTTACATTGTGCATGGATTGATGTGCTGGCTGCTGTCTGCTCCCTACCTGCTTGGTCACAGTTTCTAGTACAAAAGGTGGAGTATACACGTTGTTTCTGTCTTTGCACCTTTTTCCTGCTCCTTGGAATGATACAGAGAACTACACCTTGACTTTCTCTCTTTGTCCCACCTTCCCAGTTCTTAGTATGACAGCAAATATTGTCCAGTGCTCCACAGCAGTAGGCAGAAAAATGTCTAGTTGAATTCAGACATTGTGAAGAGTTGAGTTTTGCAATAGGTACTTGTATGTACAAAAATATAATTCTAATCCTCTGTTGTTTCTTGGCATTTATGTACCATAGTCATTGATACTGAAACAAAACCGATTCCTGTAAAAGCACTGATTTGAACAATTATCTAAAATCAGATTATAATAAACAGCTGTCTTAGGAATTTTGATTAACCTCTAAATAAGTGTTACATAAGTGCTACTTTGGAAAAACCCTGATCAAATGCGTTAATGATAAGTTGTGAAGTGGTACTAATTGCTGACAGGGCATTATAGATAACAGTTAGTTGCAGTTAATTGATATCGCTCTCACAAACATGTATAGCACATCAGCTGGCATGAAGCTGGAGTGTTTATTTACTGCAGTTGAAATACATTAGACAAGATGCATAAAATGGAAACAGGTGTTTACTGTGATCATCTTACTTAGTCATTCAGTGACTTTACTTTGGGTGAATATTGCCTGGCTATCAATGCTTCCAGGTTTCTGATGAGCTGCTCTAACTAGATTTTGAGGGTATATCATATGTTTCAGAAGCAGACTGTAAGTAGTCCAGAGAGTTTTCACACGGTGAAGTAATCAGTCAGGTCCAGGGATCACTCTGAGAGCACAGTCAGGACCAGGAGCAGGTGGACCAGGGACATGGTTGAGATGAGGCTACACCATGGCTCATTAACTGATTCAGGGAACAGTGCAAAGATAGGACTCATAAAAAAGCAGGGATCTGTTTATCCAGGAAACAGCTACCCAGAGCAAAACCTAGTAGTCCATTCAGAGACCACTACACTTAAAACATAGCTCCGATTAATTAAGGCCCTGGACTAAACTTAAAGGCAGCTCCAGTGTCTGGGAACATGAGTGAAAGGGAGGTTTATCAGGGTAATACAGCCTGTCAGGACAATCAGAGCCTTGACAGCTTCTTCCTTTCTCTTTCCTGTATCAATTCTTGCACACACAGGGTTCACCAAATGCATCTGCCTAATTCACCTTCTTCATGGCGGTCCTAAGGCCTGATGTGTTTTGGAAGAGTTCAGGTTGAGATTACAAATGGGAGTGGCAAACCTGTCCTCATCTTTTAGGTTTGCTTGTAGAAGTACAGTATAGATCATACATGCAGACTCCAGAGAGTTTGGATGTTTTTTTTTTTTGAGGATGGAAGGAAGGACACATATTTGATAAAGAGTCCTCAGTTCCTCTTATTTCAAGCATGGCTGCAACCCTCAGCAACAAATTGGGAGAAAATACAACGTGTTGATGACACAGCTGCACATCTCATGCGTGCACATCTCACGCGTGCACATCTCATGCACAGTTCCATTGGACTACAAGGAGTTTTCTTCAACAAAATGAAGATGTTCTTATACCATAGCTTGGGAAATGTCAATAAAGCACATGGGCTTCAAAATGCATAAGATATATATGAGTGAAATGTAACCATTTTACATAAGGACTTGGGCCAGAATTGTTACTTATGACTGGCATTCTATGATATTCTTTCTTTACTACCCCATCTTATGCTGCAGCTCACTTGACCTAAATTCTGCTGCAGTCTTCTGTTGCAAAAGATTGAGATTTCAGTCACTGCTGAAAGCAAGTTGAAAAAATTGAAATCTTTACCAAAAATGATACAACGAATTCAGCATTGTATGGCATTTAATTTTATATTGCATCCTATTGATTTTATGCCAGACTTAATTTTTCATTTTAAGCAAGCTGCAAACTGTTACCAGGAGTTGTCAACACAATAAACAGAAGGCTTGAGGAGTGGATATGGAGAAATTTATCAAATTTGTCAAGAATATGGTCTGGGAAGTACAGCTACACATAAGAAACAGCCATGAAATACTTAGCATCACTGACTATTAAAATAATGGCTGTAAAGTTTTCTGGTTTAATTTACAATTAAAATCAAAGAGCAGTTCATGCCTACTAGAGATATTGTGTAACACTGCTGAAAACTTGGGCAAGTGTCTCTGCATGACTTTTTTTTCAGTTTTAAAAATGACAATCTGAATCCTGCACCAGTCTGCAGCAGTGGGTGAATTCTCTGGCAAATTTAATTGCCACAGAATCACACAAGCCCTTGACTATTACTAAATGATGTGTGATAAACAAACACAGAAACTTATTTCACTGGAGTATTATCTTCATTTAGTACTTGAATGCACTGGGATGTGGCCTTTTGAATAGCATAGGTCATGGAACAATTGCTGTTGGGGTATCTGGATTGCTTCATTGTTTATTTAAATTGACAGCAGACTATCTGCACTTTCACAACTTAGATTATTTTTATGGTCAAAATGCTTGTATTGTAGTAAAGTGCTTTATTGTATCTCTACAATGGGATGGTGCCTCATTCTGCATTTGCTCTGGCTCTCTGTAGTTGAGGCTTCCTGCAGAGTGGGTGCTTCAGGAAGCTGGGAAACTGTTAACTCAGCGTTTTCCCTGTTGTGCCAGTACACTGTACCCACAATGAGGGAATCTTGTGAAGCTCATTTCAGGATGATTTTCTGGTGTTTCATGTAGGCCTGAGAGGAGAAAGGGATGTATTCTGTGATTCGTCTTGAATAAAAGAGTATGCAGATAAGAAAGAGAATTCAAAAGTCTCCTGAAGAGGAGAAAAAGCTACTAGTGTGCTAGTGGTATTCTTTGTGGAGCACAGAAGTGCATCAGTGAAGGTAAGAAGCTGGCTAGTATTAGGAACATTTCACATTCATGGAGACACAAGGCAGTCAGTAATGTCATATCAACCTTTGGTAGCCTACTTCGCCCTGATCTTTCTGAGGGGTCCAGATCACAATATCTCTCTGAGATGAGTAAGTAACATGTAATAAACCAAAAGGAAAAGCAAAGTCTCCTTCTGCTTCCTTTAGAGTACTTTCACTGATGTGCTGGGATGGCATGGGAAGCAGAAGAGAAAGAAGGGTGAAAGGAAGGTCATTTTTAGGTACCTTATGGGAAGGTATCTGATTTTGTCTCGATAGCACAAGATTCCATGTCTGAGGGAGAGACTCAAATACTTCTTAATGGGGTGCATCAGGCACAGCGTTGCCTGCTGGTTAAAGGAGGTGTTTGTCCTATTTTATTTTACATTGGTGCGGCCTCACCTCGAGTCCTGTGTGCAGTTTTGGGTGCCTCAGTATAAGAAAGATATAAAGCCATTACAGAGCGTCCAAAGGAGGCCCATGAGGATGATGAAGGGGAAGCCATATAAGGAATGGCTGAAGTCACTTGGTCTGTTCAGTCTGGAGAAGACTGAGGGGAAATTCCTCTTGAGGGAAAGAAGGGGAGCAGGTACAGACAGTGACCTTCACTGTCATGACCAGTGACAGGATTCAAGTAAATGGCACGAAGCTGAGTTGGGAGAGGTTTAGGTAAAAGGGAAAAGTTTTTCACCCAGAGCTGGAACAGGATCCCCAAAGACGTGGTGACAGCACCAAGCCTGAGTTCAAGAAGTGCTTGGACAATGCTCTCAGACCCATGGTGTGATTCTTGCGGTGTCCTGTGCAGGGCCATGATTTGGGCTGCATGATCCTTACAGGTCCCTTCTCTTATTCTGATTCTCTGATTTTCTGATTCTTGACAGCTTTTGCTAAAGAACCAAGAGTCTGACCAACAGTGGACCTGTTGAGCAGAAAAGGACACACTTCTGGTGGTCCTTGCCTCTGCTGGCTTCTCTGGAGCAGTGAAATCACTAGATATAGTTTCTCTCTTCAGAGACAAGTGAACAAATCATCTAAGTAGCAGCAAATGCTCACTTACATCACTAGGACTGTCTACAGACACAAATCTGGTGGTGGAGAATGAATCCTTGTGCAGGTCATGAGAAGAAGATGAGGTCTTGGTTCCAAGTGTCTGGGGGCCAGCTGCCAGCTTGACCATAAGGAACTTTTTCCTTGTTAGTTTGCTATTTGTTCAGGCTGTGCATGCAAGTGTAAAACAAGGATTTAATTTGTTTAATCTAACATTTTTTTAAAAAAATCTTATAAGAGCTCCATAAGATTGACATTATCCTGCAGTAGTGTCACAGCCTGCAGTCATTTAATGCCTCTTCTTGTGAGGCCAGGATTCCACGCCCAACTGCATTTAGTAGGTCAGTACAGTAATTTTAAACGTCTTTCTTTCAGATTTTTGCCATCTTCAATTATACCTTTCCACCCTACTATTTGTGTAATTTTCTTCTGTCTGAAGTCTCTTTACTGTTGTTCTCTATTGCACAGCATGACAAATTACCCATCAAGCCATATCTTTTCAGCCCAGAAATACACGGTAACAGAGAATCATGGCATTATCACATGTTTTGTATTTTATTTCCTCACAGTTCATTCAAGGGTGTCACTTTATTTTCCTGCTTCCTTTTGTCATCATGAAGATTAACTATTTTAGTGTTCCTGAACTTTAGGAACAGTTAGAAACACATCCTAACCTCAGAGAAACACATATACAATTCTGTATCACCTAACGCTTCCCCTGCGTGGCAAAACCGTATCAATGATTTTGAGTCTTTGCAGAAGCTATAATAAGGTTTTCATCCTTATACAGTTGAATAACCTGGGCTGTGGGCAAGAGTATATTTGCAGCCTCAGGCAGCCTCAGGCCACCAACCAAATTAACTGTGAGTCACCATTCACTTTGACAGTGTGCACTAGGTTCTCTTGGGAGTTATGAAACTCTCTGGGTCTGATCCATACTCTGTCCACAATCTGTTCTCTTCTCCCCCCCTTTCTCTCTAATTCAAGATAAATACCAGTAATTGTAACATTTGTGCTGAGATGTCTCCCAGGCATTGCAAGGATCTATTCGAAAAATGAACTGGAACAGCTAAGAGTATTGGCAGCTAATACATATATAAAAGACTTCTTTAGAAATTGTGATTAAGATGATACAGAGAAATTTTGTTGTTGATAGCATCATTCAGAGCCCTCATTAGCATTCAACAGGGGCAGTTTGGTAATTAATGGGCTTGTAAATTCCACAGCATTAGCACTCAGTCTGAAGAGAAGTGCAGGAACAAACAGAGAACTGTACTAATAACCTGTCTCAGATGTGAGACAGAATCTCGAGGGAATGTACCCTGTTCTTCTTTACAAGGTATTTTATGGGTCATTAGGAAGAATGATTGAATGAAAGAGAGAAAAGCCCCACTTCTCTAAGGCAAGCAAGAGGATTAGAACTTTGGGTAATCAGAAAGAACACTGTGGGATGAAATTTGGCTGGAAATAACTTCATATGCTTTCATGTAAGGATTTGTGCAGTTGACAAAATACTGTCTATTTAATACGCTTAATTTTATGAATTATTTAAGTAATACTTGCTCCTAGAAAAGCATGAAAGCAGAATACAATAAGCTGAAAGTGTCATAGCGCCAAGAATACCAAGACCCATTTGCAGATTTGTGTTAATGGTCCAGTAACTTAAAGAGTGGCAGATACTGAGAGACTGGTCTTGAGAAGTGCTGGAAGAGCCAGAACTCCCAATAGCTGGTATAGGCACAGATTAGGCACCAGTCCCAAGCTTAAATTAATCTAATCCTAAATAATGTTTCTCCCACCCTCTGCAGCATTTTACTATGCACTTTGTAGTATTTATCTCTTCTGTGCCTATTCTGAGTCTTATGTTTTGGGATTTTTAGAATTACAGATATCAGTCAGCACCACAAATAATGTAATTATGTTTCTTTTTTCAAGCATATCTTTACAAGTTCAATGGCAAGATTAGCACAGAAATAATGAAAAATTTAGAATGAGCCTGACTTGTGAACCACAGACAAAATCTTTTACTTTGTTTTTGCCACTTTTTGGTGAAATCTTGAAATTGGTTTAAATGGGACTGGAATCTCTGGATGTTGCAGTTCATTTATCTTGTAATGTCTTCTAATCCATTTGCTTTAGAATGTCAGGTGGAAACTAGTAATAGAAAATCCAGCTCCAGTATGTTTTTCCATGTATCTCTTTTATGGAAATTTGTTACTGCAGCTGATAAAGAGAATTGTACAAGCTTTGTCACAGAAATCACATTGTAAAAGGTTCCAAAAAGCTTGACAATGTTGACAGTTGTTTTCAGCAAATGGCTGCTTTACTGTAGCACTGTCAATGTTGATGTCCTTGTGCACATGTAAAAGAGCAATGTGATTAAGGCAAGCTTGTCCATGCTAGATATGAGCCAAGTTTTCAATCTCCTCATGGCACTGAAAGATTGCTCAGCTGTTGCAGACAAGGCAAGAATAGCTGGCAGATTTCTGCCATTAAGATAAAAAAAATCCTTGTCTTTGGGCATGCGTCTATAGGAATGTGTAACATCTGCTACTGACCTTAAATTCTAGATAAGAGCAGCTCGCATTTGTAACTCAAATTCATGTTCCTTGGTTTAGATGATGCACTTCCAAGGATATATCAAAGTATTTTTGCAAGAAGAAATTTGTCTAGACAGCAGTCTAAAGCATGATACACTTCTGTTAAATGTTACATAGTGAAATGCCATTATTCCTCCAGTGTCACTTGCCACTGCAACTTATGTCCACCTTATGTTGAATTTAATTTGGGCAAATAATCTATTCTGTACTCTATTCTGAGAATATTTCATATTTATACATGAAAATCAATGCCTGTTCTCTATCTAGAACATCAGTCATCTTTTCCACATTTTTTTCACTATCAAGTAGATGAAAAGAGTGAAAAACTCAGCTCTTTAGCCTTTGTCGAGGGAAATGGGCCTGAAGTCATATCTTCCATGCTATTGACCTTGAATTCTTTATGTAAGAGGTCAAAGCCATGGGACTCAGCAGTTTTGTTGCCATGCCTGGGTGTGGAAATAGTGGGAAGAAGCCAGTTTCAACAACAAAATCTCATGACAAACCCAGGGAGATTTTCTCATATAAATTACTATAGACTTTGTTGGTCTGAACATACTCAGATTTCCACTTTGTATCTATTAAAAACTCTTTAAAAAAAATCTGGATTTCTGACAATACCCTGAGGGAGAGAAAGGCACAGATTTCAGGTTGACTCAGGGTGACTAGTTCAAGATTTCCCAGACACTCAGTGTGATGCTCTGCACAGGCTGTCTAGATAAGCCTGTGGCTCAGGGAGGTGATATGGAAATATGTGTGAACTGAAGCTATGAACTGAAGCTCGTACAGTGACAAGACTGTGGTACTGAAGGGCAGCATTTGATAGTGTCTAATTACAAAACTACCTTTCCTCTTCTTGCAACCCAGTAACACATTCACTGTTCTCCAACTGAATTCTGAAAAAAATGCCGTGGACAAAAGTCTTTTCAACAAACAAGCCCAACTCAAGCCCAGAAAGTGGTCTACTCTCTATACAGAATGAGGCTGAACTCTGATAGGAACAGAAGTTTTTGACAAGGTGTTTGAAGAGCATGACATAATACATGCAACAAAGAGGGGAAGGAGATAATTTAAAGATGCACTCCTCATCTTAATTCTAATATTTCCCTGTTTTTTGAAGACTTGATGCTATAATGTAAACATCTTTATAAAAAAAATCTTGTTATGGTAAATCATAGGCAGCCTCCTATAATTATCATGTTTAAAATAGAAGTAATAGTAAGTGTAACAAGAGCTTTGCTCTTAACAGAAACCAGTATTAATTCAGCATTTTTTGTTATTAGGGTAATGATATAGTGCAGTGAAAGCCACATTGTAGGAAGATGTGTTCATTTTTATGCCCCCTGTGAAATTTAGGGTGACAATATGCCTCTTTTTTCTTACTGTTTCGGATAAATATTTGTACCCTAGTACTCTGAGCTCAGAGAGCAGCAGTGTGACTCATATTTTGTTCTCAGGTTCTGTGGTCAAAAACTTAAATCTCATAAAAGAAGGGCTGTAATTATCAGCTAGTAAATCTCTCTCTCAGCAGTTATTGTTTAAGGTCAATTAGAGTGAAGAACTTTTCAATCTGGACTTATTACTAAAGGAAGTCTTTCACGCAGAATTGGTGAAACGGGAGAGCTTCTTCTTGTGTCCCATCTGCTCTCTGCTTTTGTGTTTTCCTTCACTACAGCTGCAGGCATTACCAGGCTGACTCCACTTTGAAAAACTAAAACCACATTCTTCAGAACAGTTGCTTGGTGTTGGTCAGATTTCTCTGCTGATTTTTTTTTCCATTTGGAGACATGGAGGCTGACACATAGTTTCCAAGAACTTTGCATGTCTTCTGTCTCCTGAATCGTCTCCTGAATCCCAAATATTTCTCAAGTGGCTAGCAAAAGAATATCCAGATAATTTTCAGCCTGGTGGGACAAGCTTTGAGAAGAAAGCCAGATGGCTCTGAAAATGGATTGTAAAGTAATTATTTCATTTTATGTTAACTTGTTGTCTTTAATATGTGTGTGCTTTCATTGTTAAAATTAGAGCATTCACAAGATCTGAAGAGACTATGAAATCCCACTAACTTTAGCAGCAATTGCTGCCTTTGTTGCTCAGACTGTAAATGATATCCAACAATGATTCATGTAAAAAAGCAATAGTGCAGCTTGAAAAAAGTGAAAGATGAGCAATAAACTAAGCCAAAAGAGCTTGTTGCCTTTCTCAAAACAACACTTTTTCATTCCTGACCTAGGTTTACTTTTTTCCCCACTTCTTTAAGCATCCTTTACATTATATACTAAAAAATAAATGCATTGAAGGGCCAAACTTTAATTCCAAAATTACTACCTTTTGGACCCTTTATTTTTCTTTCAGGCATCTAAAAAATAGGTCAAAGTAACACTGAATAATTTGAAAAGTTAACAAATTTTTTTTTATGGGAAGTCTAAGTAGATGTAATGAAAATAACCTTTAAACATTTTGTTTCCCTGCAGTTGTCAACTAAACATTTTAAGAACTGAAGTTTTAGACAAATAATTTCTTTTTTGCTTTCTTTTCCTACCAAGGCAAAGGGGAAAAAAACCAGCTTCAAGGGACAGGACACGAAGTCTTCATGGATCACTGTCCCCCTTGCAGCAAAATGAATGAGTTTTGGCTCACAACCTTGTTTTGTTCTCCCTCAAAACATTCTGCCTAGAGACCACTGAGAAGATGAGGGCTGAAGATTGACACACAACAACTGTAGATACAAACATACAAGGTGATAAATAAGGCCCTGATTCTGTAAGCAGGCCTGCCCAGACATAGCTGCCCTCCAGACCTCTGCTCTACCACAGTCAGTCTGCATTTTTATTTTTCTCTTCATTTTCAGTATTATCATGGACTTCAATTTGCTCAGTACTCAAGGCTGACTGGTTAGAAGACACAACACTGATAGCACTTGATAATGAAGAAACAGTGTGCAAAGAAGAAAAGGAAATATTTATTTTTTGGACCTGAAGTGAAAGACAAAACATTCAAGAATTTCGTACAAAAACTGATAAGGGAGATTTCCCTTTGTTTTTTGCTTTCTGGGCATTGGATAAGCTAGGTTTCCCAAACATTGGGACAAATCTTTTAACATATGTTGGATGAACCCTGCATTGCACAGCAAGGCAGGGAAGTCACTAGAGATCCCTGCAAAAGGCTTGCTTAGATGTTCCACCTCTGCAGTTCATTTTCTTTGGCTGAAGCCACAGGAACAGTGGAAAAGGAGCTAAGCCACTGCTGGCACTTTTGAACCCAGTTAATGGGATTCTTCTCACCAGGGAAGTTTGGAGTCTAATCTTGTCACTTGAGTTCCTTTTCCATCAGTGCTGCTCGTACTTTAAGGCTTAATCATAAACATTGAAAATGCATTACATATTTTGAGCTACATTTTAGGGTTTTCTCCACACACAGTAAATAACTGAACTTAGTCAACTGTATGCCTCTTCTTCCAAGTCTGCACATAAGCACAGGCACAGCTAATGCAGGACTAAATACAACTTAAATTTCTGCAGCATGAGCATCTTACCAATTACAAATGTGTAGAACAACCAGCCCCTGAACTTTTTTCAGATGTACAATGATTTAATGAATATATGTTTGTAAACCTATTCCCAGAAAATATTTTTTCTACTGAGTGGTATTTGCCCAAGAAAAACAAGGCCAGAATATACAACTCCTGTGGACCAGGAGAAACCTGTCAATATTTGTCTCTGAACAGCATAGACCTAATAATGATTAGTTAAAAAATTATTGGGAAAGATGGAGCTTTTCAGACTTAGCAGATTCTTACTGGGTTTGCCAGTGTGGAAAAAAGGAGAATCTGAGGGTCTTTTGCGCAGTGAAGAAAAGTTTTGCACATACTCAAGAGAGATTTAAGACACTGATAAAATAGATTCAGGTAAAGTGTGGAAAGTAAATAAATAATGTGACCACTAAATCAAGGTCTTACAGACATGTCAGATACTGGTTTACTCTTGTATGTATTTTGAGATCCTTGCACTCCTCATCTTTCCCAAAGTAGTCAGGGAAATGCAGCAAGTTTTCAGTCTGAAGGGCAGATTGTTTGGTAGACTAAAAGAGAATTCTCTTTACAGAGCACCCGGAATTTGTAGTTATATGCTGGTAGTGAAACTAGCAAAGCAACTGCTAAAAAAATTCCTTTGTGTCTTTAAGAGGAAGGTACATGTACATGAGTTTCATTTTTACAAGTTCTTTAGAAGCTTGAAAGTATCTGGTTTTAGGCAAAGTTTCAGTATTTTCTTTGATTTGCTTGATTCATTTGAATCTTGAAATAACACAGTTGTTATCCATGTTTGAAAACTACATACTTTGGAAAACAGGGTGTCAGTACTCGTTGAATAAATCTGCCCTACACCTCAAGCACTGTGGTTGTGACAGAGTGAAAATATGAAAAATAAGTTCTGCAGAGAAAATATGAGAGGTTTGTGTGTGTACGATTTTTTTTTTGTTTTATCTGTCTTTGTTTAGATAGTTGCATAATTAATTGAACTTCTACTGCCTCAGAAATCTAATCATATTTAAAATACAAACTTACTCACGAGAATGTCCTTGGAAGATTTATTCTTCAAGTATCTTCATTTCTGCATGCTGATTTATAAAGCCATTCCAGATCTATTACACAGCCTAATACAATGGGTAGGCTTTGCTGGTTCCAGGACCTCTAAATATCTTGATGGTACCCTAAAAAAGCTGATATCCCTTGGTTGTGATCAGACAGAGCACCAGAGTTGAAGCTTTGATTAAAATCTACAATATTTATCCTGGGAGGTGATAAAAATGTACCTGTGCTATGGACTGCGAGGGAAAACACCTGTTTGGGGGCCATGGGGTGCTTCCAGCCCTGCTGGGATGCTTGGAAGAGGGTGTTTGGGGCAGAGCTGCAGAACACATTGTGCTATTGGATTTGTACCCCATGATACAGGTGTAGCTGTGGCAACTCCAGGCTCCGTATCGGGATATCCAAGTCCATCAGGTGGGTGGGGACATATGAATTTGGGAAAGAAATGTGCGCATACACCAATTTTTCTAGCTGAGGTGAAGGAAAAAACATCTCAGACCCAGGAATGGTGCTAATAATGATGCTATAGTTTCAAAGACACTGTCTTGGCTCCAGTGCATGGTTTCAAGGAACTATATCCAAGGCAGAATTCAAACCATTTTAGGACCAAAGACAAGTAATTTAGCTACTTTCAGGTGATGAAAGATTAAGAAAAATGAAGGGCTGAGTGTCTTGACCTTTAGTGAATGTCTCATTGCTACATCTGGTGCTGGCCCCCTCTGCAGGCAACAAAACTGGCAAGGTCCCTAACACTTAGCATTTGTTTTGCCTTTTGTGCAAAGTTATGTTGTACTTCCCTGGTCTATGTAATTTGTTCTTTAGCATCAAAGTGCCCTACAGACACCTAAAGTAAGAGCAACAGCACAGAGTGGTTTATGTGTTAGTAGCTGAGTGGGCAATAAGTACCAGAAGGATTATAGATGGAAGCCTAAACTTTAATCATCTGCCTCCGACCTCAGAAAGAGTCATTATTAAACAATTTTTACTCCTTTTTCCTTTTCCCCTAAGTGTGGCAAGTTGGAACTGAAATTTTGTAAGCCTCCAAGCCTTTCTTTGCCCTTTTACACTGTTGTATTAATTTTGTACCTGGGCACTAATGATGTGTCTTGTCCTGAATGCTGCTGTTACGTTCCATCATTGTTGCCTGTACGCAGAGCTGGATGTGGAGCAGTGTGTCCCAGTGCACCCAGTTTTGGTGGGGAAACTTAGCATTATCTGTTTTCAAAGACATGCCTTACAAAGAACAGAAATACTAATTGAAATGGAAATGATTTTTTATTTCAATTGTCTGAAAGGTTTGATAATGACTTTTTTCTTTGTTAAAAATGGCATGCTACAAATTTGTCTTTGTTGGCAATTCAAGACCTTGTGCCCTCACTTAAGATTTCAAATCTTCAGGTGACTGACAAAACTATGGAGAATCAGGTTAGCAATTGATTGGGGTAAGATAAAGAATTACACATTATGCTGAACCTACTTTTCACTCACTAATTTCTAATATAGGTTAAAAAAAAGCTTTGAGAACATAATTTCTAGTAAACCTTTCCCTCTGATTCTTCATTAAGAGGATGTAATGCGTGCTGTGCCTTGGTTCCTGATGTAAAAGTCACTAAAGCCAATGGAAGTACTCCATTTGTGGTGGTGCAGCCGCTGGCAGCCAGCCGACCGGCGGAGGAAAACCAAGCGGAAAAGTAGTCCCCGGGCTGGTCACGAGCTCGGTCACGCGCGCTGGGGGTCCCCAGACCCCAGCTTCCAGGGGTTTCTGAATATCAACAACCTGCCCGTCATGTCATCTCTCTGCCCCGGTGCAAAGACCATTTGCTGCCTGTACCCTGATTCCTCCCTTCTCCTCTTCCCTGGTTCGTCCGTGGTGTAAATCCCTCCCCTTTTTTCCTCCCTTAAAATCCCCCTGCAGAGAGCTGCGAGAGGGAGTTCAGAGTTCTTCCCCGTTTCTAGGTCCGGAATGAATTCTGTGGTCGTACCAAGAATTCCCTCCTCGTTCCTCCTTTACCTCCAGGTTTATTGAGCCACCGCAGCGCTCGAGCTGCGGAGGAGAGAGTGCGTCTCACCGCCTCTCTCAGCGGCTGCGCCTCGGGCCAGCAACGTGCCAACCAGCCATCTCGGCAGGGTCCGCAGACTTATCACCGGGCCGATCTGGCCGGGGTTCGAAAGACCCCCGGCGGCGGATATCTCGGACCCGGGTGGGGTCCGAAGGGTTCCCGGCGGCAGTGATACCCATTCATTTCACTAGGCTGTGGTTTGAAAGAATCCTGTACAAAGTGCATATTTTATGGCTCCGCAGCTCAAATATCCTTTAATTTTAATGGAAGATTTGCTGGTCCATAGTAAGGTGTTTTTATTAATGTGTAGCCTAATGCATTTTGTTAATGAGAATACAGTTTAACTGTCCGTTAAATCTAAACAGTATATCTTGACCTGTAATAGGTAGTGCTCTGTAGGTACACGGGATCCTGTAGCAATGGCAAAACCTGTATTTGTTGTGTGGCAATGCCATTTATATTCATTTAAGATAATAAGCTTTCTGATAGAAAACTAGGGTGGAGTCAACCTTTTGGAAGCATTTAGTTTACTCAGTTAAAGCCTTTTTTAAATCAAAGGATCAAGCGCAGTTTGGAAAACGAAGAGCTAAAACCTAACGGCCAAGTTCTTCAAACACACATGTCAGCAAAAGTAATTCCAGTGGGTAAGGAGTACTGCTTTCTTCCATTACATTACTGAGGAAAATAAACATGTTCAGGGCTGACCCTTGCCATCTAGTTTGTTCTTTCGAACCCCAGTATGAAAAGGAATATAATGTGCCTTTGATCTTATTGTAGAAATGAGGTTGGGCATTCTTCACCTGGCACAAAAAGAGGGGCAGGATTCCTTGTTTCTTCTGATCTCTGCTTGTGTAATTACAGAAATTTGAAATCAAGCCATGCACACTATTGTTGGTTGTTTTAAGGCCACCACATTTATGCCTTTAAATGAAAACCTTTAAAAGAGTAATTTATAATTATGGACAGCAGTATTCTTATTTAATTACATCTCAGTGTAGTTTTTGCAACTCAGAACTGAGAATTTAAATGTATTTAAAATGTGTACATTGGGGTGCTTCTGAATAATACCTTGCTACTAGTCTGTGCCAGCTTGGAATTTCACACCCTTGAACAGACTGACTGGTTTGGCTCATTTAATAGGTACCCTGCTATCCTGGGCTGCTTTGTGGGTGGGTGGAGATGGGTGCCTTTGAAAATGCTGACTGGTAGCTAACCATAACAAGTCAGATTTATGTGTGAGTAGAGAAGGTAGAAGTATCTATGTAAAGTAAAATGGATCTACTGACATGCCTAGGGTAGACTATAGAACTAGAAAGGATGCTTTCCAAATCACCCAAAACTTGGTTTTGAGGCTGTTGGCAGTTTCTGGCAGGGGTTTTGGGGAACAGATGCAGGAATGCTTTAGATGGTTGGCTACATCTACAGGTGAACCAGCTCTACAGAGATACTGTCTTGGGGGTCCACAAATTGTAAGGGAAGCACTCTTCATAACAGTGTTGAATTGCCTGCCATCCTCTTGCTTTTTAAACAGGAAACAAAGGTACATGGGAAGTCCAGGAAAGGAAAGTTTTGATTCAAAGTCTCAATATAACACCCTCCTTCTGTGCTGTTACACATATCTCGTTGGATAAAATCCAGTGATTTTTTTATCTTTCCATTTGGAGAGAAAGCACAGACTGGTATCTTGTGTTATTTAAGCACCAACATGGTTAAAGTTTGGGTGAGTTATTTGCTTTCCAAAAAAAAGACATCAAAACAAAATCCATTAATTTTAAATCAACTCTTACGTGGGAAACAGTGTTAGTGGAATTGTTGTGAGAAACATCTTTGTCTTGGAGTTACTTAACAATATTTAGCAGTTGAAAGACTTAAAACCAGTCTTCCCTATTAGCTTAATGAGCTGACTTCTGCCAAAGCCAGCTTTGCTCAGCAGGTCTGGTCAGAAATATTTGCAGTCCTCCCAGGTGTGTGAGACAGGCTGCTTGAGATCCTGAAGGGTGCTGCTGGCAGCACGCAGTGCATTCCTGGGTTTACAGGCCCTACGTGGTATTTCATGCAGCTCTTGTTTCTGTGGCTATGACCTGTTGCTGAGAGTCAAGCCACTATGTAAACATGAAGGACTTCAAACTCACAGTGTGCTGCTTTCCAGAGCAAGTGGTCATTTGTTCCAGTTTCCCATGACCACATTACTGCTTGGGTTTGCTGCTCAGAAAAATACATCAAGTTGCAGCAATAATGCTAGACAAGGAAGAGGGGTTGTGTTGGAAATACAGGCTGCATTAGTACATATTATTAAATATGCCAAGAGGATAATGTTACATTATCTCCAGTTTCAGCAGTTAAAATGTTCTCCTTATTAAAATTTAAAATTTTCAAATATTCAAAGTAGTGTAGCCAAAATCCAACTTAGGAAATACCTTATTTAGCTATTAGCAAGATGATATGACTTTTAAACTCCATCTGTGATACCAATTTCTCCACTGGTTCCATTCAAAATAATATTTTTTTCATTGCATTTATATTCTATCCAGAAAGAGAAGGGAAAAATAGTATCAGAGAGTGATTTACATTACAGTGGATTTTACTGCACCTTGGCATTGCAAAGGAATCTTTGAAATAGTTGAAAACTACATAAGTCAGTTTCTAATTCACAAAAGAAAATATTCTGAGGTAAGTGAGGTAACCAAAACATTGTGGCTTGAAGAGCATTCTGGGCAATTGCTGTTTTCAGCGGTCCCAATCCACAAGATACTATTAAAACAGACCAGTAGTAAAGAACATTCACAGCCTTTTTTTACCTGAGAATTTTAACTCTCACTCAGGTGGCTGATGCGCAGAATTAATGAATTTCCAGTCTTGTGAATTAGTACAGATTTTGTTTGCAGAATCAGAGATTTGCATCTAGTGGTGTGCAGCAATAAAAGAGAGGCTGACTTGGCATCTTTAATTCAAATGTAAATACAAGACCTCTAGTCTGAAGTAAGTGAGGTTTCTTTGGATTTATGTCACTGTTGCTAAAAATAGAACCTGACAGTCTATTTTCAGATAATCCAGAGCTGTTAAGGTTGGAACCTTGCAACTCTGTTACCTACTGCCTTCATGATAAACCTCAAGCATATTTGAAAACACATTATTAATTTTAATACAGTTTGGAATAATCCTTTGCATGCAAATATGCCATGGCCTTCAGGAGACTTTCCTGTGATATTTAATTGCTGATGGATGAAGGTGCTTTATCCCTGCAGAACCTTTAACACAAGCCCTATTTATGCCACAGAAATAATTTTCTTCAGACAACACTTGAAAAGCGCCTAAATATTTAATAGAGCTAATTTCTAAACTGATGTGAGATGTGTTGATTTTGCTGATTCTTTGTCCTGGCTTCCTCAAAAGACAACAAAACCATTCCTCACCCAGAATTAAGAAGGTCAGATTTGTTAACAACAAAGCCGATGGAAATATTTTTTTCCTTTTCAATAGTACTACAGCAAGAAGAAAGAAGCAAGTGGTGGTAGTGGAATGAAATGTTCCTATTCATGGGGAATCCCACCTGCATGAATCCATTTGAGTGTACTCGTGCAGAGACAGTGGGCAGGGCAGCTAAGCTTCCCAGGCCTAGCAATTAAGTGTAAAAAGCCTGTCTTTATCTAAACAGATCATCTACATTCTGGAAATTTCCACCGCGCTTCTTTCTGAAATCCTACTTTTCTTAAAGGGCGGAGCAGCAGGATCAATAATAGTTATGCTGGCATAGCAGTGGCTGTAAAGTCATCCATGCTGAAAAACTAGGGCAATTTATTAAATCAACATGGGTGATCCATGTCACTATCAATTTGTTTGATCTTTATAACAGTGGATTGGGGTTTTTTTACTTTTTAGGAGGGTCTTTTTTGTTGGTTTGGGTTTTTTTCTGAATTCTCCGAATTTTCCATTGCCTGTCAGAGATCCGCTGTTGTCAGTGAAAGTTTGACATGAATGACAGTGGCTGTGGGTGGCACAGGCAGCATTTGGTTTTACCTTGGTGCCTCTTGTAACCTGAGGAGACTTGAGCTTTTAAGACTGGTGCTTTTTGCTGTATCTTTGGTCAGACACTGTAGGAATAGAAGGGAAGCTCCAGTGCTGGCCCTGGAAATGGGGCAGACTGAGGGGGAAAGAAGGATAAAAGGGGGAAAATTAAAACATAACAATAAAAGGAGGCTGGAAACCAGTGTAATGTTATTAAATTAGCAGCACTGCAATCCCCAGTTTTTCAGAACTGGCAGACTAGATCCTCAAATGTGAGGTTGGCTTCAGAATAAAAAAAAAGAAATGACAAGATTAAAAAGAGAGATAGAGAGAGAAACCTTATGATGTGCTAGTCAAAGCTGGAAATGACAGTGTTTTCTTCCATGCTTTCATCATTTTTAAAATTTGTCTTCTGGCTTTTCACTTGTTAGTACTCATGATTTTTTGAATAGTTACAAGGGGCTGAGACTTAAAGATGCTGTAGCTAATTCTCCGAGGTTCCTTTCATGTAATCCTTCTAATATCCACTGACTGGGCAATAAACTCCAAGTGTTGTCAATATTGATTAGGTATAAGCTTACTATATTAACTTAGTTAAAATAATTCATTACCCTGAGTATTTTGTTTTCTTTGATTAGTGTTGCATATAACTGGAAGCAAATTTTTTATCCTCATTGTGATTCTCCGTCAAAGTCGTGATTAGTAACCCTTGTATCATTTGAAGAAAGAAAGATACTGAGTGTTTAAATGATCCTACCTTCTACAGATGAAATAAAGGGTCCAGCAGAAAAGCTATTTGCTACAGCAGAATAAAATTAAATTGTACAGCATGTGCGATAACTCTTTTGTGGTGTCTATTAAAAATTTAATTTTTGAAATGTTTTATGCAGATGCTTGTCTTTATATTTTGAAGTAATTTCATTAAGACCACCTAAACTATTATATGTTGATCTTCAAAACCTGATAAGTTCAAGACTTCAAATCCGGCAATCAAGCACATGAGGTAAGGGAGACAACGATACACAGGCCAAGCTTCAGGTAGAAGGTATTTTAGAAGGCATAAGTTTATAATGTGGGCTTTTTAAACAGTATTTTCAGAAATATTTTTGTACTTCATGCATCTTAAAAAGGAAAGTAGATGGGAGAAGAGGAAACAAAGGTAAGTGAACTGTCTACTTTTTGGAAATTCATGTAAAAAAAATGGTATCCGAACTTTACACTCTTCAGGTAGTAGGTTTGCCTCCTGAAGTAGATTTCCCTTCTTACAATACACATCTAGATAAGGCACCTCCTACCAGATATGTCAGTTAAAAATTTGCAAGAGTTCTTGTGTTATTAACATGATAGTGTTCACTGTAATTGTCCCTCGTACTTGGGCATCTCAGTGCCAGACAAATTAGTTGATGGGCATGAGAAGACAAGTTATCCTCTGCTGCAGCAGGCAAGAGAAGGTGACAGGGCATCAGAGGGGCTTGGCTGAGCCACTCCACCCTTTAGAAGTGTGGCCACACCAGAAAAAGCTGAAAAAAGATGATTCTGCTCTGATTGTGCCTGCTTGTTTTAGAAAACAATTCTGCCTCCTGTCATGTGAATGCTCTGAGACAATCTCTGTGTTCCCTACTAAACTGGATCGCATCAACAGGCCTAGTCATGTATACCCACCTTCTCTATTCCTTTTCTAGTTCATCACTGCAGACTGAGAAATACCCATCACCTGAACATCAAACAATTCTAGTATGGTTAAGAAAGAAGAAAAGCAAGACACCAACTGACATACCCAATTATATTAGGAAGTACCAACATGTTTATTTGCATATTGCCTTAACACAGCATCCAAAATATCTCAAAAGGAGAAAAGTTGGCTACTTTCAGCTGATCTCTTCCTCCATATGGCAGTCTTGCTTCTGGCAGTTTAGGGGAGCTAAATTCAGCAGCTGGACCCCAGCATGATCTTGGTTTTGCCTTTGTGTTTGCACTGGTGATCCTTGTGGGGTTGATGCTGAATGTTCCATCACAGCTTGTTTCCGGAGGAAACAATGGCAGAACAGATAGTTATCACAGATGTGAAATAGTGAGTAGAGAAAGTAGATGAAATCATTAATAGATAAATTGATTTTTGTTTGTTTGGATAGAAATGTACCCAAAACTGAACTTACTTCAGCGTTTGTTTTCCTGGGTGATACCCTCAGCCTGTGGGTGGGAAGAAGAAAGTGACAGACACCAGCCCTTGCAGCTTTGGGGTGGCAAACCTCATGGGGCCAAACACTCCCTCATGTCTCCTGAAGGCACAAGGCACAGGCTGCATCCCTCCTTCTTGGTCCTGACACTGCTGCTGGGACATGAAGGAGCTGGGCCCTTCAGACCCAGATTCAGGATACAAAAAACCCCATGCTGGACTGCTGGAATGGTTAAAAGCAATGAGCACCAAATACGTCCAAGGACTGGAAGACAATTCAATCTTCCATCAGTTGCTCTATCCATTTAAATAATTTTCCAGGGTTAAATTTGCACAGCATTGCCCTAAAGAAATGTAGCAGTTTGGACTGTTTTTAACAGTCAGGTTTCCTACGATCTGCTAGTTCTCTAGGCCCATATCACCACTGCATTGAGCTACCGTGAAAAACAAAACCTTCTTTTCCTCATTTATACTGGCTTGGGCTAGGACAAAAAAACCACAAAAACAAAGCAACAAAAAACATACTGCTAGTAACTATGTCCTACAACTGGAGCTGGTGCCAGAAGCTAAAAGCACGATTTCTTTAAGTTATGAAATGCTTCACATAACCTAATATCACAGCAGTGACCCTGCTGGGTCTTTTCTGAGCAAGTTAAAAAGATAATATAAAAGGAGAAAAAGAAAGGAAGAAACCCAAACTTTTAAGCATCAAATTACTAAATAATAGAAATAGTATTTTCTGTCTTAGATGTTTAAGAAAAGTTCATGAAAGAGATTAATTTTAAGCCAAACATTTGGTTGGCTTTGCTGCAGCAGGCTGCAGGAATGTAAACTTTTTTTCAATGACTTCAGCTCCTAATTTAAAAGCTAGGAATTTTAGCAGTGAGCAAGAGACTATATTTGGCAAAAAATTTCTGCTGGCTTTACTTAGTTACCCAGCACATTCAAAACAATACTCCTTTATCAAAAAACAATAGTCTGGTTTATTCACTGCATATGTAGAACTTGGACCTTCCACCAAATTCCACTTTCTTCTCTTGCAATATGTCAGTTGCTGTCTAATGAGCTCTACAGTGCCTGTACTTCATTTTCAGCAAATTAAATTTATTCCTCGCAGGAATTGTGGTTTGGTCATGGCACTGCTCCTAGGTATGGGTGGGGTTTGTTTTTTCAACCAGCTCTTGGTTAGCCACATGGGTACGTGCTGTCGCACCACACAACAAAATCTTCTCTATAATAACTTGTTTAAGTATCTATCCACCTCAAGAAAGTGAATCCCATTTAATTTACTTTGTGTTTACCATGCTCCTTTTCAAACTGTATTGTTGTCACAGACAGGTATTTATACAACTTTTATTTTAAACTATTTATTTAGAGTGGGGACTTCAGTAACGCTTGTTGTCAGATTTATAGTGCATGTTTAAAATCAAGGTTCTAAAAATGTAGTATTTCAAAGAGGAGGAAGCAGACAATGAATTTATACACTCAGGAGTCTATTCTCTCCCTGAATGTGATGGGAAATGTGCATGTTGCCGATGAAGGAGCCAGGCCTGTGACACAGAGTGTATAAATCTGTGTTTATGCAATTATGCTTGATCAAAAACTATCAAGATCATCTGCAGTCTTCCTGCAAAAATCCACCAGGCTGATCAGGGAAGGTAGGCTTGGAATCTTGGATCACTGTGCTCCCATGGCAGAGGCAGATCTGATGGGATACTCTGTGGTCCATGGGTAAGCTCAGGTCTTGTGCTGAACTATGAAGAAAATAAAGAGAACAAAATGAAGTGCTCAAAATAAAAGAAAAAAAGACTCTTGCTTAGCCACTGGAAACAGGTGATCCAAAAGTGGCTTTCAAAAAAATCTTCAAAACTAGCAGGGGAGAAATATCTTCCACTTTCTAGTAAAAGCTTTCAGGCTTGTTGCAGGGCAGGAGGAAGTATTATTTTTGTCAATAAATAAAAAAATCTTCATATAGATAGATATTATGACCTGAGCACTTGTGCTCAGTGCCCACTTTCCATGGCTAGCAGAATGAACAGCAATATGTATGGAGCACACAGATTTCTTTATGTCTACAGGAACAAAAGCTACATTTTATGAAGGCAAAACCTGGCCTTTCCAAAAATTTGAAAAATTTGGTTTGTGTTTTTGTATAAACTTATGTATTTTTTTTGTTGTCTTTCTCCCCTTGGAAAAGCAGTAAACTTTGAGAACTTTGGTTTAGAAAGCCGCTGGTGTATACCTCTTAGCACTCCCTGCAATAATTAAACAATGTGGAGAAATAATGAAGGAGAAGTATTTGTTAAGGATTTGGTTTTTTCAGTCTTGTTGAAAGTTACAGAAACCATAAAACTGCTTGGCAAACTCATAACCCTCTCTTTCTCATGAGACTACAAAACTAAATTTTTACAACAGGCTTGTGAAATAACAGAGAAATGGGTGAAATGACATAACCACTCTTTACTCAGAAGTTCAGTTAAGAAATCAACAGTAGATTGATCAAGCACTCTTGATTCTCCGTTCTGTGCTGTAACTTCTAGGATTCCAACCTTTAAAAGCGTATACTCTCAATATTTACTACAATCAGTTCTGCATAAACTGGATCAGGTTTAGTGCAAGAACAGTTTAAAACTTGACAATAAGTTGGAAGGAGAAGGTCAACCTCTTTTCACTCTTCTCTAATACCAAAGAAAAGATATTTAAAGAAAGAAATAAATTTTAAGATAATAAAAAGTGATAGAAAGTAAATACATACATGCCAAAACACATATGCATATATATATACACACATACATATAAATGTGTGCCGGCTGCAAAACCTCATGATTCACTCTCCTATGTTCTCCACATTCAAATAACTGTCCTTAATGTCTTTTCTTTATGCAAAGCAGTAGAAATTGGACACAAAACCCCACACCTTGTTAAAGCTGTCTTTTCAAAACGTCCAATACTTTAGGCTAACAAGTAGGAAGAGGAAGTGAGCTTGGAAAATGCAGTATGATCTTTATAGCACAGGCTACAGAGCAGGGTGGTCACACAGGCAGTGTCAGTGCTTCTGAACCACACAAAACATGCTGTAACAATACAGTTTTATCCAGGCTGGGAGCATGAAGAGGGCTGAAGCAGGGCCTCTGTGATCTGCTCTGTGTGCACCCCAAAAACTGTATCTCTTTCAGGGTAGGCAGAGGGGAGAATAGGTGAATTTTGTTCATGAAGAGTATAATTACATAATTACAAATGGCAGTTCTCTTACTGAAAAGTTAGTGAAGGGAAAACAGCATGATATGATTCATAACGCATAATAAGGTTAAAATACTCATGATGGTAATATGCTTAACTGATAATCTTCTATATAGGACCTTTCCATTACTTGTTTTCCAGGTCTCTGCAGAGGAGGAAAGTAATATCATCCAAACCGCCAATTAGATACCTTTTAGGCGTTATTTACAGGACATTCCTGTCTTGCTAGCGCTTGCCTCACTTGGCTGCTACAAAGCCATGCAGCTGATTTTTGTTTTCAAGCGACTTTGAAAGTACAAAGCCTTTGAAAGTGCAAAACCTTTATTTATGATGAGATGTCATCTTTTGTTGAGACTGCTAAATGTAAAATGTAAAATTATTGTCAGATATGTTGCAAAGATGAAAAGACACAGAGAGTGTCATTTGGATAGTAGCTTTTTTCTTTCAAATTATCTTTTCAGTCTAATTATTAGCAGTAGCTACATTAATATCAATTTCCTTGTGCTGCCTGTGAAGCTGTGCATTTATGAAACATCACTAGGGTGGAATCTTATTAGCAGAGCTGTGAGTAGAGTTTCAAGTGTTTGCAGACAAGTGCAGGTGGTCAGCACAAAAAAAGTGTCATTGCCAAGCATTTTACCTCATTTGTAAGTGGTACAAGAAAGCCATTGCAGCAACAAACTCAGCCCTTACGGCCATGAAGTGGGGAGGGCACTGCCAAGCAAGTTTGCAGGAAATTAATTGTGATCGGGCAGGCAATTCATTATAAGCAGTGTGAAAAGGGGTGACTTTTCCCTTTTTTTTAACCTTCCTTTTTTTGGTTTGGTCTGGGTTTTTTTTTTTTTTCAGTAGGAACTATTTGAACAACCGTGTTAATACAAACTGATTCGTAATAAGAGTACAGGAATTTCTGCACGGGTGTATGTGCATATTGGTATTATTTTCAGCTATTTTCCATTCACTCTTCTTCAGGTGGTGTTCAACTGAGTATGTGAAATAACAGTTGTGCCTGTAACAAATCCATAATCCTCGTAATGATTTCAGTGGTGACTATACAGGACTTTTAGTCGGGCTGTCCTTCAGAAACGGGCCAGAGATGGCTCATGCTCAAAAATAATAGGAAGCAGAATTTAATGTTTTTTCTTGCATTGCACTGTGTGATACAGTACACAATTTAGGATGCTGGCATCTAAAAATAGACCTGGGCTTTTTCCAAGAGAGTCAGAAAGTAGTATGGTTAAAATGTCTTTCTAGAGTGTAAAGTAAAGGTAAACATTCAAGTAGAGCTGTTTATAAAGAAATATTTCCTAGTGGAGCCCGAAAGATTTGGTTCTCAGAATGACAAAAAAGTATCCCCAAACAAAACCAGCAAAACCAAACTCAAAAAAACCCCGGAGAAACTAACAGTATAAGTCTTTGAATTTTATTTTCTGAGAACATTGTAAGATTTTTTCTTTCTAAATTTGGTCTTTATTTAAAAGCCAATAAAGCCAGATAAGAGAATGAGAAGATACCATGATATAATAAAAAATAAACAATTTCTATGTAGACTTTCAATTACTAAATTATGTCAAAAGCTAGAAAATGAAATGCTTCTAAATATAGTGCATTAGAATTTTCTTATCAGTTAATTTTTTCTACACTTTATGGTGGTGCTCTACACTTTAGAGCACCATAGTAACAGCTCTGCAACCTGATTCTTCATTACAGTTAATCCACAGAGAGCTTCACTGAAAACATTTCCTCTGGGATCAGAGAGACTACAAATCAATTCTGATAATATTAGAAGAAATTTAAAGATCAAAACACCCTAGAACATATGTGATGAATAAATAAAGAGATCTTTACTCCTTGTACAGTCTTTTTCACCTCTTTTCTACTTTGTTTTGCTGTAAACAAATATTTTGTCTTGCAAATGTTAATGTCTTGGAAGATTTTGTAAAAATGTGGCTGAAATAATTCATACTAAATCACGTGAGTATTTAAGCTACTACTATTTGCAAAGTAGACTGTGAGAAAGTCAAAGTAATTGATGATACTGAGATATTGAAAGCATCTTTGCCAATCACTGTTGTTTCAGCATATGTATCCAAGGTACATCAAATCTCTATTGAGAGCTGAATCTGAAAATCATTTATTTCCCTCTTAAAATAACCCCAAGGGTTATGACGATGAAAGCCGTATCCCAAGGACAAGTGCTATAGTTCCTGTCCTGTGGTTTACTGAGGAGGAATTCTGTTTTGCATGGTTGATGCCACATCACTCTGCAGTGTCTGCTCCAACACCAGCAAAATCCACTCAAGCATTTTGATTTAATATGCTGCAAACTTTAAAAAAGGGTTAGGTTGCCTTAATTATATGCTATCAAAAATTAAGAAACCTATCACATGTTACAGACCTCCTTGTTGTTCCTGAAGGGGGACCAGCAGAAGTGTCACACTCCACACCATCTTGTCATCGGCTGCAGCTGTCCTTTGAGAGTACAAGTAGCATCTGTGGTACATGAAATAATTTGAATTCTCATGCGCACTTTTCCTTTAGAAAACAGCTCACACTGGACAGCATTTCCGGTACTGGGCTACATCTGAGTGCAGTTGTGCTAGAAGAAAAAAATAATTAAATGTTTTATGAAAATAAAAGATGGAAAATCAGTGTTATATGAAATTAAAACATTGACTCACCATCTTTTGTGTCATTAGGTGTGTCTTTCCATCATGCCACGCACATTTAGTCCCCAAGAATGGCTGAAAAAGGCCTGTCAACTTCGAAGCTGTCTGAGTAATGCTCAGTAACACGTCTCAGCCTGTGTGCGCATCCCATATCCTGGACACAGTGTGAATGGTGGTGTCAGCTCTTCTGATGCCAGGGCGGTGAAAAAAGAGAAAGAATTTTTGTCACTCATCTCACTCTCTCCATTTTTTTCTTTTCACTTTTAACACTAGTTTGCTCGAAGGGAGAACAAGATATGGTCTGCTTGATGAACTGTGGTTAATAATGAGGTTCAAGATGTGGTAACTGGAGCCATGAGAAGCTCTGCTGGGATGGGACACCACTGATCAGGGAAGCATGGGGGATGTGACTTCCTAGCTGCATGGGGCCAGCTCATTGAAATCCCAATGCAGTTGTTCCTGAAAGTGCAATCGGCTGCAGAGAGAGAGTAACCAAGCCCTTTGTGTCCCCGTGTATGATATTCATCCCTGGGCCATGACTTGGTGGGATAGCTGGGAATCTATGACGGCTGGCTCTGACGCATCACAGAGCACAAACCCGCTCACCTTTGTCCAAAAATTGTTTGCAGATTAACTTTGTAAGCCTAAATGTCACCTGCTAAAACACTCCACAGTCTGCCAAAGCAGATACTATCTTTTTTGAAACTTGCCTAGTTCTGGCATAAAGAAAGGAGAATGTATGCAGGTAGAGTGCACAAGGAGTACAGGAGAGGTAGGAAGGAGCAGCAGAAAGGTTCTTCTGGGAGGCAAAAAGGAGGAAAACAGGAAAATATTTAGAAAAGGCAGGTTGCCCTGTCTACTCCAAGGGGTGGAGAATTAATCTGAGAGATGAAAAAATCTTTAAAATTATTAATGAGATTTTAAAATGGCTGCATATAAAAGTTAGAAGCCACCTAAAGACCTTAAAGGGAGTTATAGATGTCATACACAATTTTATTTTAGTGGTATTTTGTCTTAGTTGGACCAGAGACAATCTGAATTTTAAACCTTGATGTAGCTTAATCTCCATATAATTTCCTAAATGGAAAGATCTATTAGATCTATTACCGTACTTGAAGATATAAGTTGTATGTGATGAGATACTGCCATAATTAAGCAAAATTCACAAGGCATAACAGTTATACCAGCAGTTCAAGACCAGTTCTAAATTATACAATAGCAATACGTTCCAATCCACTCCATTAAATATGACATTTCAGGACATCCTTTTGCTGTCCTTCTCATCTGAGCATCTCAAAACATTCAAGTTACATTAAGAAGGAATGAATGAGAATTCGTAACTTTGCTGTGATACACTGCAGTAAATACTGTAAAGCAAATTTATGGAAATAATAGCAAGATTTGGAACCACCCAAAATCATTTTTCTTTGCTGTTCATTCCATTTTTAGACCTTGACATGAGTAAAGTTGTTGTAATACCTCATGTGAGCTCAGAGAGAGGGTTAAGTAATGTTTTTTCACATCTTCAGCACATACAAATAAGTACCCTGTGCAATTTTCCAGAATCTTATACATGGAGTTAGTAATTTCTGGGCAGCAAAATCTTATCAGGGGCAGGACAATGTGAGCACTTTCCCCAGAAAATCACTGTTGTCCAGCAGACAGAGAATATGTTTGAGTCATTTGAGTCTGAGGGAGTGGAGACCACACATGAAGGAAAATAAAAATATCAAGCTATTTTCTTGGTTGGAAGCATTAACACTAAAGAAAAGGGAAATTTGCCAATTTAACAACTCATCCCACAATTTTAAAAGCCTTGAAAAGAGTGCACAGCCTTGGTTACATTGATACGCCTAGACTATAGAATAGAAAGCTGAGTGCTGCTCCATCATGACGTGACAATGAGTCAACAGTGCATTATGACCTGTCACAAAAAGCTTTTGGTGACCCCATGCAGAAGTACCAGGAGGACAGGATTGAGTGAGGGCAACATGTTTCACCTGAGGCTGAAGCACCTCTAACCAAGTGCTGGCTCTCCATATTTATGTTTAGGGGAGTTCTTCTGAAGCTGAGCACTGCTGGCTGGTGTGACCCAAAGCCATGACATTGTTTTAGGACTCTTCACACCATTGTGGACTGGTTATGTACTCCTCTGCAGGCAGGATTTTGGGTGGCTTGTCTACCCTGAAGTCAGTTGTGAGCTAGATCTTACCTCCAAGAGCAGTGGAAAGTGTGTCATTTGCTGCTTCTTGCTTGTCTCTGTGGACTTGGCACACAGAAGAACACACCAACACATGTGGTTGTGTAGGATCACCATGCCCTTTTGGAAGAGGCAGGAGATTGCAGTGTTATGCAGTGAGGCAGTATGGCTGAACAGAGCCTCTCCACAGAGCAAGGCTGGTCAAAATGGCTTCTAAATAAAAGTGTTGAGCTGTGACAGTACTAAACATAACATGCAAGAAAAAAACCTCAATAAACACATATGTCCAGAAGACAAATGTGATGCCTATCATGGGCTGCAGATGAAGCTTTAGATGCTGTATTGCTATTTTTTTGGTTGGGCTCCTCCATGAACTGAGTTATACCGTACCACAATGATTAGCTTACTGTCCCCATTTAGCTCTCCAATGGGGTGTGAATAGTTTAACTCTGATGCACAGTCCATTTTCACTGGTGTTTCATCTGCATTTCACCATGCTGGGAGAAATGAGTCTTTGAGCAGTTCTGAGGGCAGCTGTAAAGAGGATAGGCATGTTTCCTTGTTGTTTTGTCAACACATGTGATGGTGTACCTCTTTTATGCAATGTCAACCCAATTTGTAGTAGTCTTGGCGTAAGTATTTAAGAAGTTTGCTCTGCTGTTCTTGTTGTTCAGAGGTTACTTCCTGACTCTGGCATTGCCAGAGATATATGAGCCTGAATGGAGGCTATGTGATGGGTGCATAGAAGCAGTCAACTAATTTAAGAAAGAAAAACCCTTCCACAATTTTCCTTTTCACACATGCTGAAAGAAAAGGAGACAGGTTTATCTCTCACATTATGTTTACATTGTAGTGGTATCAATACAGGGAACCCCAGAGAGGAATATCAGAGGTTACAGTCATTAGCGCGTATCATGAGCTCAACAGGACAAACAACCTACAGACCCTCCTATGGTTAAAATATTGCTGTTCCTGGATACTTGAGTATTGCAAAACTAAAGACTATTGTAAGCCCTGAGTACATTGCAACTCTAAGTTCCCATAGTAAATCTACTGAAACAGAACAGTAAGTGTTACTATGATCCTCTTCACTGATCACTGTTGTTTATTACATGAAAAAATATGGGCTGCAAATGTACATTATTCAAACTTCTTGCAGTCCTTACTTAATCTGGTTAGAGTGACTTGGGTACTGCATGTGTCTGCTGGCCCCCAGCAGACCTCCTGGCAGGTGATGTGGCTCTGTTTTCCCTTAAGAATTCCACAGAAACACGTGCTGTGTAATGTAATACTTCACTGTTCCCTTTCTGAGCCTTCAATTGCTATTGTGAAGAAAAGAAAAAAGTTGCTGTTAATATAGTCTAATATTACTTAATTTATTAGTTAGTGTTTAGTTTATTTACTAACGGGGTTAAAAGGGAGAAATGCTATTTCAATGGAAATCAGTTCTTGTCTGATAAATGAAGATACTCACCCATTCCCATGAATAATCTCATATACATCTCTCTTCAAATTACAGAGATTTCAGGAGATCTGGCAAGTATATAAAGCCATTGACACAACTAAGGTTAGCCTTAGGGTGAGACTTGAATCTAGGAGGAATGGAAATCTTTAACCATTGCTTAGGTCATGGAAAATATCAAGCTTGCAGATCTCAGATATCTGTCCCTGTGTGCTCAACAACTGCATACCTCCTGAGCCTATGTCCCCTCCCCCTGCCCCAAGCTACAGCAGTGCAGGCAGTTCCCAGCCCTTGATTCCTGATATGCCAACATATGTTGGCAGAGCTTCACTTTCAACAAATTTAAATTTCTCTTGGGAGCGTGTTTCACTGGTCTGGGAAAGTAACAGACTGTTCTCTGCTTCCCTCTTTACTGAGTATGTACCCCTCCTGTATCCTGTACATTGGCCCTGACATATACATATATATGTATATATATATGAGGTGAAGCCAAATTTCAGAGCCACTCTTTATTCAAATGCCGATACAATTACACTGTCTTGTTTAACTTCAATCTTTGGAACAGGAATAATAAAAAAAATAAAAGCAGAAAAAAAATTCCTATGGATATTTATGTCTGAATCTTTGGGAAATCCAGCAGTGTGTTAGGATTTTTCTTTTCTAGGTTTGTAAAATTGTGCTTCCTTATTTGCACTTACAGGAAGTAACGTATGTACAATAGCTACAAGAATAGTGTGAGATGTGACACTATTCCTGGTCAGGACTCACTTTCAATTGATCCTATCCTTATCCTAAGACCAACACTTACACTATACAAGGAAGAATACGCAAAGGTTAAGCGACAGCTTCCCCAGGAATGTCCTCCTCCTCTCAGCTGTTGGGTTTCTGTCATGGTCAGTCTCCTTAGGCCCTCTATCTCTTTAAAGTATACTAAGGAAGTATTTCATTTAAATGCTGCTATTTATTTGTGGCAATTTGCTTGCAAAATGAATTTGAGAATAGTTGGATTGGATTTTACTGCTTTTGGAGACTCTGGCTAAAGACAATGCATCCCTAACCCATATTTCAACAAACTTTGGCATCACTTTGTTCAAGATCAAGTCAGTAACACAATAATGACATAGTTTAACAGGTAGCTGGAAAAGGGGAGCTGGATTAGAGCACAATAGTATGTAGAAAATACATCTGTGCACTGTGGCTGTGTTGTATACCATGATGCGAAGGTAAAGTTCACATCCATGTCATATAGTTATGGGAGAAGAGAGTAGAACACAAAAGAGAAGGCTACAATGAGGAAAAATTGCGGTTTCTCTTGCTTCTGGAAAATTTTTGGGTGCCTCAAATGAAGGGTTCAGTTACGGCAGTGGGGTTAATTTCTGAAAAATGCAGATTAAGTGGCTTCAAAATCTGGGTACTTAAAATAAGGCACGAGCAAAACTTCATGCCAGTTTCGAAGGTTTTGTGTCCAGACACAGATCAGTCAGTGCTTAAAAAGTGAAAGAGGGGGGCAGAAAGGGAAGAGACTGCTTTGGAAACTTGATCAAAACTCCAAGCTCTGACAAGCAGCTCCCATGCCCTGCCAGCATTTTGCTTAGACTGTAATGAGATTTATTTGGTGCAATCCCTGCTACTTCCTCTTGTACTTTGACGACATGAAGGAAGGTGCAGGCAAGGGAAAGCATTGCCAGATGAAATCTCGTGGGATTAGATATGGGAGAGGGGCTTGACTCTGTGTGCCACTTGGCCTCAATTCTTTACAGCTGTCAGCTGAACTTGTCAACCCCTGTGTGTGCTCAGAGCTCGGACTGAGTACAGTGTTTGTGCTTGCATACTGTACAGACCATGGTGGACAGCTTTTGTTTTGTTTTAGCTTTTGGGGGGGGGGGGGGGGGGTTTTTTTGTTTTGAGTCTGTTCATTTGTTTCTTTAATTTTAATCCTAGAAGTAAATTAATTTCTCCAATATTTTGTTAGAGCTAGAATATCAGCAAACAGGTGCCCACTTAGATCCTGATGAGCAGCTAGCAACCAAATGTAACCCCAGAAGGGTATATCCATTATTCTTGCTTTACCTTTTTTGTGAGGGTCTGTAAAACATTGACATTTACAAAGTTGACTTAAGAGTGTTGAAAAGAAAGAGGTATACTATCAACCTTACAGCTCTTTTTGGAATCAGCTTACAATTTCCTGATTCAAAATTGTTATTGGGAGTAGCTTCATTGATTTCACAGGTTCTGAGACTGTCACAACTGTTCAGGCTTCACAAGCATATTTGAATCTGGCCCATGGTGACCCCACCTTTTCAGTAGATCAGCCTGGTGGAGAGGCTTTGTACTTTTAGTTTTACCAAACACTTCCAGCACCCCTGTACATACTGGGAAAAAACTGTTCAGGCATTTTTTTTTTATAGCATCCTTTCTTCCCCAGGAGAATTTGGATGTTGTAATATATTTCCCTCTCTGGTCCTTATATAAAACATGTGGTTTATATCTTCTTGCAGGAGTAACAGAGAAAAAATAAAAAGGCTCCTCACAATTGTTGACCAGATGAATCTTTCAGGGTTTGATCCCTCGGCAAAGGTCTGTGGTTTGGCTTTCTCTCTTCTCTTAGTATTTTTTGTGAGTGCCATGTTTTCTTCGATTTCATAGAAATATTTACTGTTAGTTTTTTTATCAGTTGCCTGTTTCTTTTCCTTTACAAGATGAATCGTCAACTTGACTATTAAGTGCCTTCTTTTCTGTATGTTTTGTCTACCTCATTTCCTCAGTGTCCAATCCTCAGGACCAGACTCTGTGCAGTGCACCGCTTCCATTTTGTCCAGGTTTTCTGTCTCTCTCTTCCTTAATTTCCATTTTTTTTCCCATGTAACTGTCATTCCTTACTTCTAATACTGTTTTTTGGAAAGTTGTACTCCTCTAAGTGAAGCTGTCTTTTCTTTAACTTTTTTTTTCACCTCTTATCTGTTTCTACCTTTCACTCTTATTATGATTATTGTGATTTACTTTTGTGTTCCCATAACAAATACCAGCATTTGATTTCCTTAGACATTTTGGAATCCATGTCAAAATCCAAATTGTCTTCTCAAATTGCTACTGGTTTAGAAGACACTTCCTAATTTTTCTAATGAGAATGGAAGCAGCAACCGTACCTCTCAGGCTATTTTCTTCAGTGAAATGAAGCAAACATTTTCAGTTAAAGGCTTTGCCACAGAAAAAGAAATTTTGGACCAAAACAGAGAATTTTCTTACTGTTTTGACAGTAGGTAAGTTATGACAAAACTTCTCAGTGTTATGTTGAAGACCTCTGTGGAAATAGTTATGTATTTGTACAGTGAGTCCTTCTGGGCTCAGTGTGGTTTCCTCTGAATTCATCTATTGATCTCTCATTGATTGAAGTGCTGGGTCCACTGTGTAGGACCTGAAAATAGTGTTCAATAAAAGCACCTGTAAGATTTAAAAAAACCTGTGAGAGTTCATACCTGCAAGAACCTGTGCTGCTGGTTTGTGAACTGGGGCTGCTTTGTGAATATTGGAGCTTCTTGATTCCCAGACCGACTCATTGTGGAGTGGGCATGGAACAGAGAGCCAAGGACACTAATCTTATCAGCCTTCCTCATTTAAGCTCTTCCTGCTTATCATTACTTAGCTCCTAGGGGAAAACAAAAAATCTCAGCTAGTAACAACAGTGTCTATCATGCAACTGCAAGTAATTTAGTGGTGAGCTGCTTTTGCAGATCAGAACCTGGATTTTTAGGATGAATTAATTTCATGCTCTCCAAAGAGCATTAGAAATATTACTCTGTTTGGTTCTAAAAGAAATTTTGTCAAATATACTGGATTTAATAGAGTCTAGTAGAAATGGTTAAACATGTATTTATTTTAATTAATGAAAATTGAAAGGAACATCTTAAACTCTAATTTGGTGTTCTGCTAATTTAAGCAAAGATGAATGAAGCACATTAGAAATGAACACAGTTATTATTTTTTGGGTTATATAGCCCCGTCGCTCCATACATACATCAGTTACCAAAGACTACTTTCAGCAGTGGAAATTTCATCATCACTTCTAATTCAGAAGCACTTTGTAGAACATTAAAGTTTCCAGCAGTTAATGACTCTAGTTTCTTTCTGTGCAGGTTTACCTTTCATGAAAGAGCATGGAAGAGGAAAGAAATGACAGTAAGACTGAATTATGAACTCCCAAAAGATGAGGACAAAAACTGCTTGTATTGTGGAAGCTGAATTCACTGCTCTTGATTAATGCTGGGCAACGCTGATCATGTGCATGAGTTTGCTGAAGCAGATGTAGCTTGTGTATTAATCATTCCAGTTTTCCAGTTCAGTATTTTACAAGTAATAGAAACAGCACTGTAAAATTCAGTCAGTTTGAAAACTGGTGTCAGGAGTTCCTCACTTTCCACTCTTGGATAGAGATCAGCATCGTCCAGACTGCTTTACCAACAGTGAACTTTCTTCTCAGTTCTGACCTGTGTGCTCATGGCGCTTGGACAGAGTATCAGCAGTGCTGTCACCATGTCCCTGTGCTGTTGTTACCCTTACATCTGGTGGCTGCTGAAGCCAATATACCTCAGTTACTTTTAGGTACTTACCTGAGCGATTTAGTATCTCTGTGAGGGTCACGCCACTCTGGGAAAACTGCAATTGTATCTCATAGAGGTGTCGCAGCTCTTAATAACATCTTCTCCAAAGTGCTTGGAGGTTCCCTGACAAAAGTGATACAGTATGCAAACTACTGCAACAAAATAAACTAATCTAGATAGCAGAGGTCAGTCCTGTCTGCCTACATTAACCTAATAGCCTGTGCTTTTCCTCTTTCCTTCACCATTTGCCAAAACAGGTAGGGTTTGTTTTTCCTTTGATCCCATGGAGTTGACAGTGAAATATTACTCTCAGTTTGTCATCCTGAACCTTCCCACTTTCCTGGTGATGTGACCCATGACACAAGGGAGATCTGTAATTTTGGAGAGATGCCTTTCTGAGGGATGTTCCGATACCGCAGGAGAGGTGAGAGAGGACCACACAGAAACCGGAGCCTCCCCAGAGCAGCAGCTGGGCCCTGGAGGTGCATAGTGAGACCTAACTGTGAAGAGCAAGTATTTTTCAAAAGCTATGTGTTAGAATTTTGTGTTAGAAAGGTAGCTCACTACTCTAAAGGATCTTGTTTTCTCAGCAGGGTAAATATTTCAGGCTACTTTGAATATACTTTTGAAATAAGACACTGTCTTCAATGGTTCTGTCCCTGAGTAACATGAACTCAATTTCTGTGATATTGTCATATCAGTCTGTGCTGCTGGGAATAGTGATACTTCGGGGCTCAGTCTTCAAAAAGTTAGAAAACTGCTGGAAATGTGTTTTGTCAGTGAAGAATAGGACTCACTCAGGATCCAGCAATGGGTTGTATGTATATTGGAGATACCAAGTACATAAACAAGACTAAGGGTAAAAACAGGCTCAACAACTGTCAAAATCAGTCAGCCCTGTTTTCTCCACATCTCAAAGCTCTTAGCATACTTTGCAGTGGAATAAAACCAAATTATATCTGATAGATACATAGAAGATGCAACATCAAAGCAAATTGAGCAAATGGGTCTCCTGTCTCACTTCATTCTCAAAGTAGTGCCAGCTTGAATATTTGAGGGGAATGTTCCAGGATTTTCCTAAGCCCTTTTTAAAACTTGTGGCTGGGCTTCTGGATACCAGCGAGCCTGCCTTGGTTACCTACCCCACTGCCCAATGAACTCATGAGGTGCAATTTTCTACCTATATCCCGCCCAAACATTTCTGATTATCTGTTGTCCTCCCGTCATGTACTATTTTGGACGACCTGTCTCCATCCCCTAAATGGGCCCCTGGTGGAGTGGTCACCCTCACTTGGTGACACCTGCAAATTTCATGGAAGAGTACTCCAGCAGCTCTTCCTGGGCACTGATAAACATGGTAGGTTTACAGGACAGGTCTATTTGGACTAACAGTCACCACTGATACTAGCGGTGATATTAGAACATTGTGTTATTTGCTTTAAAGAGCAGAAACAAACTCTAAGACCTTGGAGAGACTGGCAGACTAGAGATCTCACAGAGAAAATCATAGCAATGTTCATGAGATGTGAAGTGATTCTCCTCGGGAGGCAGTCCATTCCCTGAGATTCATTATGCAAACCTAATGACTAACATTTGCAGCTCTTGAAATTTATTGTTTCAGTCAGATCTTGATCACTAGCATATCTGATTAAAAACAAGGGACTGAATTTTGGCTTTTTTCAGCAGTTTCATGTAAGAAATAATAACTAATTAATAGCATCATACATCTATGAGTAGAGAAATTAGGGTTGTTAGAAGCTAATCATCAAACTTCTGGTAAAGACTACTTTGATAATGTTGCTGACATCTTAAGGACAATGTCGGCAAAGTGTTCTGTGAGAAAGGCTTCTCCAGAAACATTGCCAGCCATAAACAGTACCAAGTTTCTGCGCTGCAGCTCACTGATGCTAATGTTTGAAGGCCTCCAGGGCAAGACACAAGGAAGTATATTTAACTCAGAATTGTTCTGCTTTCTCTTGTTTTGCTTTGGTAAACTCAACCCCTCCCTCCCCCCCATACCAGGCTGCTTACATAGCCACAATTTGTGCAGTACACTGGTTGTCCAAGCAAGGGTAATCTTTTGTTGCTCCTACTTGAACTTTGAAAATCAACTAAAGGCTGAAAGTTGATGAAAATCAACTAAAGGGATGCTGCATAAATCACAAGATGGTGTCAGCAAGTTCTAGGTTAATGCTTTTCTTTAAGCAAAATAACATGTTTTATTTTCCACTACTTTCAAATGTAGAGAAATTATAAAAATCTTGTAATATACAGGAAATTGTTTAGATGCAGGAACTCTCTGACTGTTCTGCAATGGAAAAACTGCTAATACTCAAAAAGAACTTGTCTTTCTTGAGGAAATATCTTCTTATTGTACAGCACCCAGAGTAACCCATATTTTGACAAAGGCACACATGCATAACAATTCCTGTTCGAAGTTTTCTATATTATTACACTTACTTTGGAAGAACATTTTGGAAACTTGCCACTAAATTCTTAAAGGTCAGTCCTAAAACAAGGCGCTCAAACATACCCATAGAGATAGTATTGTCTGTGTCATCCTACGAGTTTGTAGCACCAGTTTAATTCGATCATGTCTCTGTGCGGGTGCAGTGACCCATTCCTAGGAGGATTGCATTCCCGCCGCATCGCTGTGTGCCTCTGCACTTCAACTCTCTTCCAGCTGTCAGACTTCCAGAAATCCCAGCATCCAGACATTGTTGAAAAAATTTGAATGTTTCTCAGCTTTTGGGAGAGAGAATGAGATTAGAGGTAAGAAAACCTGGATGACAAAATACGGGAAACGCAGACTGGCTCTTACTGTTGTTGACAAATATTGAACCTACACATCCACCTTTTGAATATATTCAGATACATGGGAGGTAACTCAATAACTTCTAAAAGCTGCAGTTAAGTTCTTTGTTATAAAAGACCAGCCTTCATGTTTGGTCTGCAGGTTTTTTTGGTATTGTTAGAAAATAATGCAATGGATGAACTTGCAAGAGGAATAGTAACAAAACTGAAAATATATGCCTAAATATTTCCATCAAGTAACAACTAGTTCTTACCCACTATCAATATGATGGTGCTGTAATAAATTGCACCATATTATTATTAAAATCATATATTAAATAAGTGACTAGCTCTACTTAATACATCTTTTCAATGGTCCCACAGAATAAAGCAACTAGAACCTCTTCTGTGAAAACTGCAACAACCCATCCTGCCTGCAGGAAAACACACCTCCACTCTCCATGTGGAAGAAATACTTCAGTGACTTTGCAAAAACGAACACTTAAATGCAGCTTCTTAGAAAGCCAGTATCACTGTGACTGCCTACCTTGGAGGCTTTGTGTTTTCTCTGTCCTAGTGAGGCTTCTCTGTGTAATTCCTTTTTTCTCTTCTGGTAGGCCAGTTTACACTGACACTTCAAAGGTTAAACCCCTGTCCCTTTCCTTCCACTACTTAATTTGCTTTTCTATTGCTGCATGCTGCATATGCGAGGTGGAGCTGCCTATTAACTTCAGAGATAATTGCAATAGGAGGTCAGTGGAAATCAAACAAACTTTCAAAATTTCAAGGGCAGTAAGGTGCCCACAAAACTGGCACCTGGATCCAAAACTAGGTAGGTGTCCAGTTTTATCCCAGACAGTCCATCAACAACCTAACTACAGGTCAGACCAACTCCAATGTTGCTCATGCTGTCCTCTGGCATTCACCAAGAACCCATGTATTTCTGCCCAAGGAATTTCCTCCACAGAGATTGCCTTTAAAGAGAGACGGGAAAGTCAGTCTCCTAAAGAAAACACACACATATGCCACCGAATGAAAGATTTATTAGAAAAAAGAGGTAAATCAAAATTTTGTTGTTAATTGTGTAAGCATGGGGAAATGGGATTTGGACTTCCACCTCATTTCATAGCAGCCTGATTTTTCCTAGACTTGAGAAAAAAAAAGAAAAGAAAAAATGTTCATAATCATTTGTTTTTCTATGTGAATTCCTTCAGGTGGGGCCTGCTAATTCAGTCCCTGCCCATTCAGCTGCCAGTATAAGTATCCAAAACATTACATTTTTAGGCTTGCTTCCTGCGGTTGAACAATTGTTTATTGTTCTTCATTTCATATTGCTGGTATAAGACAGAGGATTCGGGTACATTTGGCAATCAGTAACATATATTATGCTTGTTTTGAATGCACATACTCACAAGCTAGAGAACTGCTTGAATCGAAATGAGGGTTAAACAGAGAAAGAACACCCCAGCTCCAAAGTTTTTGCAGTCTGAGACAACAGACAATGTACATGACAATTTAATACGAATTTTTAGCATAAGTTGTTTGATTCAATCAATTTTGATTCCAAAGACAATTTAGGCTCTGGAGACTTAAACAGGCAACTAAAGGGCAGCTGCTGAGAGCGAGTTGGGCAGATGAATCCATTCATGTGTAAACAAGCATGGAAAAGCTTGAAGGTCTTCATGGCAAATTTTGGGTTCAACACCTCCTTTAGATTTTAAGCTATTGCCTGACTTCAGGATGTGATTAAAAGTGAATTGCAGTAAAAAATCCAAAAAGCCCACACTAAATATACCTGGTTGCTTTTCGTGTGATTTCTGTCTTTTAAACTGAAATGACTGGGTTTATAATAAGAACAAGCGTGATTTACAGCTATTGATCCGATTTCTTGTTAACAGAATTGTGGCTATAAAACACACATAGGAACTTGGTCAAGGTATAATTTTAAGGAAAGCACAAAAGAAAAAAAAAGTGCTACTAACCAAGATATTGAATAGTGTGTGTCTAAGGTGTGCAGGTAGATTCCTTAGGATGAGCTATCTGGAGGGACACCAAGTAGAAAAATGTTGATAAATTCATATGGAGTTGTGCCCGTAGTTCTGCCCTAAATTCTGCAGAGTAGATGAGGGGCAGGAGTAGCTCACACATTGTGTTATTAGCTTTCACTAAATTGTGTAGGAAAAGTGTTTGATTCACATATACCTGCATTTTCCAATCAGCTAAGCTCATGCTCATGCTATGCTCATGCAAAATATCTTTTCTACTTACTAGAACAAGGCAGGCATTAACTTCTTGCCACAGCACAGAGTGAAATTCTTTATAATCCCTACGTTATTTCTCTGTTCCCTCTAGTTTAATCTACAACACTGGGAATTTGTTATACAACAAGAAACACATTTTAAGAATTGTCACATTTTTTAATTCCTTTTTGTGTTTGGAGCGTCTCAAGCATTGTGGCTCCAGTTCAAGCCAACTGCAGCCTGGAAAATGAAATATAAGCTAAAAATACCATAAAAATGGAAATTTTTATCCTTAATCTTGTGTAAGGTTTTTACATTCTGCAGTGAAACTATCTGAACCTGAATGATACCATGACTGAATATTGAGGAGTTTTGCAGCAATTTGTATTTCCTCTCATCCACCCTGGCTGAACCCCTGAGTCCTGTTTGTGAAAGGATCTTTGCAAGGAGACCTTGCTCCACCCAGGGACCTACCAAAAAGCCTGCAGAAGCTTACATGACAGGATGGCTCTGTATTTAAGGAAAGGATGGTGGGTTAAGTGGCATCAAGGAGGATGAGGGCAAGAATGGCTGAATAGATAAAGGCGACTGTTTAAAATATGGGCAATCTGGGTTGTAGTTCCTCCCCTGCTGTTGGTTTCTGGCAAGGCCTTGGGCATATCTCTTACTCATGGTGGTTGACCATGTAATGGGGAGAACAGCGCCAAGGAGAATGACAGCAAGGATATTTGCAAAAAAAGGAAGGAAGGATGTGGGATAAGACTATCCCATACCAGATAACACAGTTTACAGGGAAGGTTGACGTGATCAATGCTCTGCTTGCTCCTGTGCAGATCCATCAGGAAAACTAGACACCTCCAGCCTCTTCAGGACCTCCATGAGCTTCTGGGAAGACAAGACTTGGCAGAACATGCTTTGCTCTTAATGACTCATACCTGTGTGCCAGTGGCATGTATGTGGAGTGGAAGAAGCACCTCTCCCTCTGCTTTCAATTATGAAAATTCTGTAAGTTATACAGGTTGAATGTCAGGGCTGAATAGAGGCACAGATAGTTTCCAAATATGCATTAATAAATAATCATGCTGCCAAAATAATTGTATGTGTAACCCATCTCTAATGCTCTTAAGCATTGCTGTGGGTGAACCTGAAAGACAGAATTTTTATGCTAATGCACTATAAAATGTCTTAGCAAAATAAGCAAGTCCCTCTGCAGTGGGTGTTTATTTTCCTTGATATGATTTAGTAGATTCTCATGTGACAGTATTTTGTGTTGTATTTGTAAAAGGATCTCTATGAGAGTACCACTATTATAATACATTACAATCTGAAAGTGCTTGAGCAGCAGAAAGCCACCAATACAGAGCTTCACAATGGAGCATTTAAACAGTTTATAGAGCAGCTTTCATGTACAGTAGTTTAAAGAACTGCTACAAGCCATGTTTGCAGTGCTTTTGGAAAAGCAGGGTAATACTCAGGGGACAACCCTTTACCAATGAGCTTCCTGTCACTGAGCGATCATGTTGCTGTTCCAGCAAATCCAGGTGGGAACCTTTTCAAGGAAATTTTGAATACTTCTCCTTTTGCCCAGAAACAGCTTAGCTATTTTTAGGGATATTTTCCATTGGCCTGAAGCACATTTCAGTTGCTGTAGCTTGACAGAGAGTGGCATACTTGTATGTTATGTTGAATTGAGAAAATGACTATATTGCATCATTGCATATCAGTTGCATTTGGCACTGAGGGATGCTGAGATGCTCATATTTCCTCATACTTGTGCCAATTTGTACACAACACAGATATACCATAAATAAAATGTAGGGTATTGGATCCATTCTGCACTCATTTAACCTTGTGACACCTTGATGGCATTTGACTTCTTTGTGGCAGATTGGAATCAATTGCAGCGTGCCCCAGTCATAGGGTACTTAAAAATAAGGCACTGTTGCTGTGCAAAGACCTGCTATAATAACATATCCTTTTTAATGGAAAATGTCAGAACTGCACCCTAGAGTCCTCATGGGGTTCAGACTATCAGGAGAAACAGATTGTCCAGTGGGGAGATACAGTTCCAAGTCAGGAGGTGCCTTTGCCCTGAAGAGCACCACAACTGTGTGGGGAGATCTGCACCCATTTCCCTTAATTCTGGTCACACACTGCCAGGATGTGATCAGATTCAGTTGCTTCTATTCATCTTGAGACTAGATGGGCAGATGAGCTTCATGGCTCGGCCAAAATGCATTCCAGGGAATCAGCTGAAAAATTTCTTTTTGCTGTTTTCCTCCCCAAATCTTGTATAACATTTGGGGAGAAAAATAAAACTCTTAGACACCTTGTTTTAATCTATAGAACTAGTATAATTAGTGTAACAGTAAGTCAGCTTTATATCACTGACTGAAATGTGGACAATTGAACAATTTTCTTTGGGGACACAGAAATTGCAGCGATCTTCCAGAATGAAATTGTGGTGATTTTCCAGATCTGGTGTGTGAGGAAGAGGACTCTGCACTTGGTAATAATCTATCTTGCACTGCTTGATGCAAACCTGAGTTTTCAGGCTGACTTTGCACAGAGATTACATTACTATTAACCCTCATGACTGACAGTGGTGCAGTAACAGGGGCATCGCAAGCTAATTTTGTAACTCTGCCACTAGAAACAGAGATTTTAGTTTCTAAATCCACAATTATTTTCAACCTTTTGGTATGTACATCTTTATTACCTCAGAAAATGCCACATCTTTTATGTAAAGATCGCAGCAATAACCAAGAAAAGATCTTCTGATCTAAATTGGAAAGATCAGCCACAGTCTGCTTGGCAAGCTGAACGGCATATTGAAGTCACTTTTGATTCAGTTATTTTAGGAGATCTGTCCATATCACAGTTGTTTTCTTTAGCCCTTGACAATGAGTTGAGCATGCACTTTGGTTTTGTACATTACTTAGCTGAAATAACAAGTAAAAAGATTTCCAAAAGCTCTTCTAACCTATTTTTCACGTGAATGAGTTCATTAAGGCTGTTGAAAGATAACATTTTAAATGGCTCTTAGAAATAGTTTTTTAGTGACAAATTGAGGCCCTGTCCACAGAAAGTTCCATGAATGGCAGTGAGGACTTTGCCTCTAACCCAGGACAGGATTTGAGTCAGGATGAAATATATCAGTGTGTTGGTATTTAATCTTGTAGTTTCAGCTGGTGGTGAATCAAGTAGCAGCTCATTAGGAGTCATCCTTTCCTCCACAGAGTGAAGCTGCGATCAGTATTTCACGCCCTCACACAGTTCCCATCACTGCCTGATGTGTAATCTGATGCTGTATATATCCTAAAAAAATGAAGACACAAGCCACGTTTTACTTTTTATTTCCTATCTGTTCAAATGCAGGCTGTAACATGCAGTGTTATCACTGCTCATAACTATGGCACTTAATTACATTTAATGAGTTGAATCTGGGATTTGAATGTCACTCAAGTAGTTCTTGCACACTTTATGATGTATATTTAATCCAGAAAACCTGAAGAAAACAGATCATTTAATTTTCTAATCAGTTTACCAGATACAGGCTGTGAGGCATAGAAATATTTTGAGCATTTTCTATGTTTTTTAATGAAGTGTTACTACAATGAGAGGTGGGTGTTACAGCCCAGCTGTTGCCATGCACAGCGGTGGCCGTTGTGCTCTGCACAGAGCATCACGCACTGGCTCTCAGTGAAGCTCCAGGACTCCAGCCAAGGATGGCCAGCAGCAAGCTGGAGACTGTGGTGGTTTTCCCATTCTGTATTTTATTTTCCTCTGCAGTGGATAAACACCTCAAAAATGTCGGAATTAAAATTATTCCAGAGGACAAAATATTTCTAGAGGATGAAAAAAGGGAGACTGGATCTTTTTTCCTTCTGCCTTTACAGATGTATAGGCTGTGGGTTTGTGTCTCACAGGAGCTCTGTGAGTGAAGGAGACCTGCTGGAGTCTGTCTCCAATAGGGTGTTTGCTTCTTGTGCTGTTACCTCTTCCCTGCAAGTTAATCTTCTCCACTGATGAAATTTTGTGGAGGCACAAGGTTTATGTGTTCCATGAGGATGCAGACCAAGTTCTTCCTTTCAGTATGGAGCATCTAAAGTTATGGGGAACATGCTATCAACAGTAAAACAAATGTCCCTGGGGGACTTGGATGCCATGTGTGCAGTGTTCCCTCCAAACATCTGAGAACCAGAAGTATTGTTATTCAAGTGCTTCTGAAGCAAAGGAAACAATAAGATGTGTCCATAAATCCTTCCTCATGAGCATGCAAAGCTGTAGTACTCAGACTTTATGTCTGAATGGTACCTGACATGGGTAGATGAAACTGGAGTATTGGGGTCTTCGCTTCCCAGGTAATCCTTGTAAATGGAAAATCACACATTTTCTCACTGAAAGAAATGTGTATCCATTGGTGTTTTATTTCCTCGGGTGTTTTTTCTCCCCAGTAATGAAATTACCTTTAGAAGCATCCTGTGTGGCTGCAGAAACTTGAAAGTAAAATAAGTGCTCTATCGATCAGGGCCGTATATATATATATGATTTTTTTAGGAGTAAGGTACTTTTAAAGAGCTGCTACCATCTGAATTGAAAACAGAGACAAGTCTGGAGGATGTCAGCATCCCAAGGCCTCTTAGACCTGGAGCCAGCTTGTAGGCAACATCAGAGATTAGAAATTGATTTTGTTTGGAAGGAATTATTTCAAAGTGATTTGATAAAACAGAGATATGTGTTATAAAATAGCTGAGGTAAATGCTTTTATCCTGGGAGAGAACTTTTGTTTGAGTGACAATGGCTCAATACTTCATGCTTTGCTCCTATTAAGATTATATGCATTTAAAATCAGATAATAGATGTACAACAGTTAAAAAAAAAAGAAACATAAGTGAAAACAAGGAAGTCTTATATTCCCCAGGGTATTGATTCATTTATAAGATTAGGAGTTGGAGCTCATATATATTTATCCTGTAAATCAATGCACAGTGAAATAACCTACAACTGACTTGAAAAGATGGAATCTGTGGTATTAAGCTTTCCTGGGAGGTGCTTAGCACTTTTGGCTTTTAGCAACATATCTAGGAACTGACTGTGCCTTGTGGCTCAGCCACATTGAGCCCTACAGAGTTAAGGAAATTTTCCATCCTTTCCTAACTTTAACCCTGCTACCCCCACAGTCCTGTGTTCGCACTACAGCCCTCAGTGAGGGGCAAACCACATAGGTTGTTGTTCAATTGTCCAAGGAGTTTGATGTTTCAGAGTCTGGAGCCCTTTCCAGCTTTCCAGTCTCTTATGATACCAGAAGTAGGATGTAAAGAAGGGAAATAAACTTCTCCAGCAGCTGGATTTCAACTTAGAATTTTTACCTGACCCAGCATTTCCTGTCCTTTGTTTTGCACCTTGTAATATCTCTGAAATAGCTGTTGGGTTGACCCTGCTTTGCAAAAATTATTGTGTCTGGCAGTAATGGTTGAATTCTTAACTAGAACAAACTTATCACAGTAATTGTTGGGAGCTGTTATTGCCTTTTTGTACGTATTCCTTTAATTTATTTTTAACAGAATCAGTATTGGGAATCTGTATAATTCTTCTGAAGACTGAACCCTGCTCTACGCAGCTCATACCTCAGTCAGTGTTTGGCATTTTGAAGCTGTGTCAAATAGATTCAAAGCTGTAATTTTGTCAAACTGTGTCTTCTTTATGCAGCCTCGATTCTGATACAGGATTCCTCAGTGACACAGGTATTTGCTGTCCATGCTGAAAAGTGTTATTATTTTATTAATATGGCAAACCTAAAAATAAGTATTTGAATTCTTTTATCCTGTGCTGAAATCAAGCTCAGTTACACGCAATGTCAACTGTTTTCTCACTTACATGTATTTGGAATTCAGCCAAGAAACTGTATGTTTGCTGCCAGAATTAGAACACACCAAAAATATTTCAATACTCCACAGCATTCTCATTAAAAGAACAGAGCCTTTAATAAGTTCCACATTACTTTGTCTCTATCTACCTAATTCAGGTGTTATCTTGAGATCTACATATATCTTGCATTCATTTAATGCAACCAGAGACTAACAGTATAATAAAAATTACTTTTGATTATAAACCAGCTTATATTTTAGTAAGCTTATTTGTTTTTAAGACATTACTGAATCTCTCTTTGCCAAATTTAGCCAGATACATTTGGACTGTCGCAAAGCGGCAATAGCCAGCTGGACTCCATAGTTATCCATGCACAGGCATGTAAAATACCTTGGATATGGCCAATGCGCAGTAAGTCTGTTGGCAAATGGCACTTAGCAGTGGGATTCCATACTATGCTGTGATCTGACCAACCCTAACATAAGATGGCTGTGCCATTGCAGAGTTATTATTTTCTCCTTATAAGGATTTCAAAACCAGTTTCTATTTTCCAAAGCTGAATACACAAACACCCTCAGCAGTATGTTCACACTGGAATTGGTCACTGACTTTACTGGAAGCAGGGTGATACTCAGAACTTCAAACAGTTCTGGTCTAGTGATTTCAGAATGCTCCTGTATACACAAAAATTGATAAGTTCATTTTATACAGCAGGAAACAGAGGCGAAAAATATAAAGCAACTTGATTGAACATGCAAAAATAGGAATTTTCAGGTTTGTTAGTCCTAGGAATTCTATAGCTTAGGTTGCGTCTTTAAAACTGATTTCATAATTTTTGGCTGCAACAGTGAAATTCACAGAATTTTCTGAGTCCTTAGTATATGGTATTTTCAGTTTATGTGCATGGTTAAATAATTTACTGATTACTCTTTATGGTGTCCTGAGAGCATTCAAAGCAGGTGAGAGCAGTTTATGGATGGTATTTAATACATTGCAATTCATGACCTTCTGATGGTGTAAGAAAACTGTTCAGTGTTGTAAACCAGATCCTTGTAAAAGTTCATGATTAAAACTGTAAAAGAAGTAATCTATAGCACAGCAATGAATAGAAGCACGTTGTCCTCAACAGGCATCTGGATTCACGAGAAACAGATAAAAGAATAGCTGCAGATTTGTTCTGATGTCACAGAAATTGGTTATGTCAGTGAGTTTAGGGGAAGGTTGCTTGTTTCACTCTGGGTAGTGCAAGACAGAAACAACTAAATTCTCAGGAGGTTCAGTAACAAACTTTTACTCGCAAACTTTAGAACATTAGGGTAGAATAAGGTACTCTGCACATTTTAAAATGTAGCCATTTTGGTTAGAAATGCAACAATATAGGAGCATAAAAATAACACTTAAGAAAATGTATAAGCAGAAAAGAAAGAAAGAAATAGAAAGGATAAGAGTAGAAAGATATCACCACCTGTGTATCCAGCAACAAGATGGGGGTCGAAGAGATGGTCACAGTCTTGATCTGTCGGGCATAGAGGAAGCTCATGAAACACAAAGTTCAATGGGTTAATATATGCTCAGGTTCTGTGGGAATGCCCAGGTACACTCCCTGGGACAGGGAGTTTTATGCTGTCTGATTTAACACTGTGGATCACTGCTCACTCTGTGGTCCTTGATGGTTCATTGTCTCTTCTAAGACATGACAGCTGCTTCTCATGTCAGTGTTGTTGAGCCAATATTGCTCCATCAGGAGGGATGAATACCCTCAGGCCTACCTAGAATGTCCCAGTATGTCCTCCGGAGGGAAGTTTTGACACCTGAGCCTGTGGAAGGGAGGACAGTGGCATGATGAAAAGCATTACGCTGTCTCTCAGTATTTGCTTATTGGCCTCTCCACTTACCTGGCCCAAACCCAGCTTGTAGACTTGTGGTGGGTGGGTGTGCAACCCCTTTGCACCCGCATGGTTGCTTTGTGCATGGTCAGCACAGCATCCATTGCTTTTGAAAATGGCTGACTGTTTTGAGTCATTAACCATTGCTATTCCAATCTCTTACAAGGAACAAGACAGTAAAGGCACATTCTCAGTGTTTATATCGCACAATATGATTATAAACAATCCTCCTGAAAGGTGAAAAAGAAAGAAAAAAAGAAAGAAGTGACTACTTCTGCCTCTGTAACATTTAATTTATTAAGAAACACATTGTGATAATGCTGATGTGAGTATACAGTAGTGGTAAGCTCACAGAGCACAGTCAGCATTGAGATATTCCTCAAAAACTCAAATGCAGAAGTGGCATGTGGTTCTATGTGCATTTCCTAGATAAACAGTAAAATTAAACGTGAATTATTGCAGGAAATTTGGGGTTTCTTAGTCTCAAGCAGCAATGTCAGAGCATTTCTATTACATTCATGTATTGTGAGGGCTTTAGCATCTGGACTGCTAGTTACGAGGATATTATCTTTGAATCGCCAATAGCTGCAGGAATATTTGAGGAAGCCTTGGCCACACGCTCCTTTCTGTAACCTGTCTGCAGACACTGACTTCCCGTCACTAGTGGAGAGCAGGTAAAAGCTGGATATGCCTGTGCTCAGAGCCAGGGTGGCCTCTCTTGTAATCTGGAGTTCTAATGTTGGTATAAAACATATGAGCCCCATGTTATTTGATTTCATTATTCTTCATGATTTTAGCTTCCTCCCATAACACACAAGACTAATTCATAGTATCCTTCGGGTACTCCAATATTTCTTATACACTCACAAGAATATCTTGACTGTCTGGTGTTCCTGGTCTTCAGTTTTCAAACTAGCAATTCAATGTAGTGTGATCTCATCATGACTGTCATGCTGCCCTGTATTATTGCTTAAGTACAACCCTGCTAAAATTACTGCACCACCACTGGGGTTGAATGAATACAAGATAAGAAGTGCAGTGTGACAGTTTCAAAGGAAATGACACAGAGGTTTAATTAGTTCCTTTGTGTGTGTCTCATTGATTCCTAGAGAAGTTTTCATTCTAGTGGAAGCAGAGGTAGCTGGTAGGGTCAGAGCTAGGATTATTTCACATGTTTTTATTGATAACTCCAAAAAGACTAAAAGAGCAAGGCATTAGAGGACCAGACTGCAAACTGAGAGATTGGCTAATTCAGGAATTAGCTGCGTATTTTTCCCACTTTTCTGATGCAAAATGTGTATTAACTCTGAGAAGATGAATGCAGCTGCAACATTACCAGGCTGGGCTAAAGAATCAAAGCTGTGTTTGGTCTCCACTGGATGGCTTACCCAGCTACATAAAGAATTCATATGATCTCATCCAGTCATGACCTGAACCTCTTGAACATCCACAGCATCCAAATCAAAATATATCATTGTTATTTACTGACATAAGGTGAAAGAACCCCAAGACCTACAGAAAAAAAGTGAAAGTGTCCATAATCCAAGATTGATATTTGGAAAGCGTGAGAAGATAGTTTTTTGCATGTGCCATGGCTGACTGGAGGGGAGAGCTGAATGGAGTTGTAATACATCTCAATGACGCTCCCAAAAAGGAGCAAACAAACCCAACAGCTAGTTAGTCATTCGTGAAAGGAGATTGCTTATGTACCAGTTTCATCGGCTGGAGCATAGGTTGACAAGCAGGCAATAAATAAAGTTAATATAATTATGTTGTTTTCCCTGGGTTTTTGAGATGCTTAGAGAAGGACAGTCTGGAATTGCATGTCTATGGTACCTGAGACATTTCTGCTTGTGAGAAGAACAGGTTTCTCACCAAGAATATTAATCAGTGTTGCTTATGGACCCCCTGGGTGACTGGTGGAGTCAGGAGTCACGATCTCCTGGTTCTGTCCATAGAGAAACACTGGCATCCTTACTGGCAGTGACTTAATGCCTGGTTCTGACACTTCAGCGCTGTGTCAGAATACAATGGCTTCCATAAGGAAAGTGATCGCTGATGGCTTGCACAAGAAATGATCGCTTGAAACTTCCAAGTTCCATTTATTTTGAGCTCTTCTTTCAAAAGTAGACTAAGTTTTGACACATGTCCTTTGCAATATTCCCATTCATTTTCTGCACGGGGCTTGTTTTGCTGACTTATCTCTTTTTGGCTGTGGAGTAAGACATAATGATTCTTTTACATCCAGAATTTCATACCGCTGACCAGGACTTGCTGCTGAAAAGTTTGAGAATAAATCTGAGTGGCAGGATGCATCATTCTTGGTAAATGCCCCAATTCCTGTGTGAAAGCCAGAGCTGCTCACTTTCCCCTTTATTGTGACACTACTCAGGCAGACAGCTGTTTTATCCTGGCTGTTTACTGTGCAAGACAGTGTCCAAAAAGCATTAGCTCATAGCATTAATTTGCAGTTAATAGGGAATGCACAACTTTCTGCACATCTACTCACTAAAATTTGGGTGAAATCAGCAGTAGGTGATTGCCAAGTCTGAGCTTTGCATATTCTTGATGCATGTGCATAAATTAATATAATTCCTTTTTTCATTTTGCTTTTTCAGCAGGTGGCCACTGGGTACAAGTCTGAGACAAATGATTCACATCAAAAGCTTTCCCTGGAATCCAGGCTATGCAGCAGGCCAGCCCATGACAGTGAAGTACAGTGAAAGTTTACACACAGAGACTTCATGTGTGTGATACACATCTTGTATTTCCAACCTGTTCCTAAAAGATCACCCTTTAATCTGCTCATTACTCTCCTTCATGCTGAAAGGTTTCAGCTTTCCTATACAGAAGCTGATAGAATGAGAGGTTTTATTGCCTCAGCATGTTAGATTTCCAGACTCTTACAATGAGAGTGGAGAAACAGACCAGATGCTCAGTCAGATACGACAGCTTCAGTATCTCCCTGTTTCCAACAGAACTCTCTTCTGAGGGCAAATAGTCAAACCCCGTGCACCACTACCCACTTCATAGCTTTTCCCATCTTGCATTCTAGTTTTCTCTGTGATTGTAGAGTGTTGCAAAATGTATTTTCTCCAAGGTCAGCAAGTCACATGTGTGCCACATGTCTAATGATAGTGCTAGAGAAGAAACTTTGGCTGGCAATTCATAACAACCCCAGAATCAGTTTTGCTGGGTGGCAAAGATTTTTCAGGCTACTTTTTAAAAACAGATTGAATATACACTCTTGTTTCCAAATCATTACATGTATTCCCAATTTTATGAGGATTCCTTACTGTGAAGATAATATAGCAGTTACAGTTGGTCAGAGAGATATTTTGCTCCTTCAGAAAATGGTAGGAGATAGGCAATTTCATGTCAAAATCTGGCAAAATATATTTTCTTTTTATTTCTATAATTTACCAGTGATCCTGCTATAATACAATCACTTTACTCTCATCTTAATTTCACATATGTTTAGATAATTTAGGAATTTTTAACGAAGACTCTGAAACCTGAAAAATTTTATAAGGAAATCAATACACTTAATGGAAAATTTTCTGCTAGCTCCATTTATGTACCTGAGATTGGTATTTAAAATTCTACTTAGCTAGTAATTTTTTTAAAAAATTAGAATACTCTTATTTTCTCCTTTCCCCAGAAGATAAGCCTTCTTTTCTGTAAGAACTGTCTGAAAATAATGACAAATGCTTTGCAATTACATCATCAAGCCATTCATCAAAAGCAGATACACTGGCTTACTGTGATAGATCATGATTGCAAGTGTGTGTCACATCTTCATTCCATCAACCTCCAGAACAGAGAGCATCAACAAAGCAGTTTTGTGAATGTTTCCTTTTCAGCATTCTCTAACTTTATATATAAAGTTGGAAATCTGTTAGGGCAAGGCACGGATCTTATGAAGAATTGAGCTGCCAGATCTCTGTAGAGTAGAGGAAACATCAGGAAAATTTAAACTGCTGAAAGCAATTTACTCATCTAAAGGGATTTGAAAATTGTGAATGGAAAGGATCAGTAGTAATATTCAGGAAAACAAAACAAAATAAACTTCTCTCTATTTGAGTAACTTCTCTCTATTTGAGTATGGTAGATTTTCCAAAGTGAAATGAAATGGTGAGTCCAAACAAACTGTAAAAAGATTAAAGTGTTTCTTGAAATGGGAGTGCAATATTTTCATGCAGACTGCTTTGTCTTGAACTGATCAGAATTTGATTTCTCCACTCACATCCAGAGCCTGATTCCAGACATCTCCCTGTTGGTGGAAAATCTTTATTAACTTCAGAGTCACAGAACACGTTAGAGCACAGAACACTCTTGCTGAAAAATATTGCTTTCTTTTGGGACTTGGTCCATGCATTCACTCTGTATAGATGATATCTCTTGCTTGAACTAAATTCTCCTTAATAACACTAAAAAATCCACCCTTGTTCAAACTGTCTACAAATTATACTCTGGGACACGTGAGATCAGGAAATGCCCTGGGTTGTCTTATTTACTTGATGCTGGCCGGATTATGTTCTTGTCTCACAGCTGATAGGGATACAACTTCCCCTACACTTCATGTAAGTTGTGTTCATGTAGGGTTTCACCATGGCATCCTTCTCCTTGTGCTGGAAAACTTATAAGGAATAAGGCATCTGTACTGCACTGTTATCTATGGAACTGGGTAAATAATTAATTTCTGTCTGATACACAACTAGGAAAAAAGAAGTGAAAAGAAAAATTAAGTAACAAGTGAAAAAAAAAATTAAGATGTTCTCTTTTTTTTTATGTGAAATTTTTTATCTGTTGGCTACCCTCACAAACAGTTTGCTTTAATGTTAAATATTGTAACATGTAGTAATTTTCTGTAGACCTTTTTGAATTCATAATGAAACATATCCGAATTTAAGAATATCAGAACAAAACATGCTGGACTTTTCAAAAACAATATCTTTAGGATGAGAAGAAGCTGAAATAATTTTTTTGAAACTCTACCTCTCATTTTTGACAGGAAAATCTGAAATTTTTGGCATTTAAATTTTTTTCAGTTACTTTCGTAATAAATATTATAATTTTTTTTCTTGTTCCATTGCCATGAAGGAACAAGATCAAAGGAAAGAATGAACACAGGCTTGTGATAAGTTTACAAATCATATTTTCTCCCTCCCTTCCTGCAAATGGCTGAAACCCACAATTAAATGTAAAGCTTTTGTGAAGTAAAAGTTTATTTTAGTTGCTGATGAGACAGGAAGTTCACCAGTATGGCAGGACGAACATGATGTCAGCAGCAGTTCTTGACAAAGTTGCAGAACAGCATTGCTATTTTTGGGTTCCCATTCAGAGGTAAGAATGATTGATTGCATTCTACATTGCTCTTCATTTTCATAAATTATTGTAAAATTATATATTAAAAGAATGAGATTTTTAAATTTAGAGGAAAGGGGAAGATGCAGTCTGTTTGAAATTCTAGATTCAGATACTCTCAAGATCTTAATTTTTATGGGCTGCTGCTCCAAGTGACTGTTTTTGTGGCTGACCTGTGTTCACCTCATTTTTTGCACCAGTCATCTCTGTGCAGATTGATGCAGCTGTTCATTATTATCTTGACTAGATTAATTATCTCTGATTATGTTAGACCTTTTAAAATATGTATTCTGCCAGTACCGTATAACAGAGAAAGTTATAATTGTTACTGTTTGAAAACAAGTTTGCAGCCTGTTGGCACATACTAATTTTTTAAAGATAAGACTTAAATGAAGAAAAATTTTATTTTTTTAGTTTGAAGAGCATTTTTCCCCTCAATTAAATATAATGATGGAAAACATGTTTAAAATAAAATTTAGTCTTGCAAACCTCCTTATAAATACCAAACAGCTGATAGAAAGGAGCTTCAGCTGATTTCAGATGCTTAGGAGCCTGAATACTTAAGTTCTTCTCCCAGAACTCTATTCTTTTGTACTGCAGATATGACAGGGGTGATGAGATATCCTTTACCATACTCAAAGAGCTGTCACAGGACTGTAGGTCAAATGTCTCCATGAAGGAGGCTGTCAGTTGAAGAGCTTCTTTGCAGAGATACTAATGTGAGTTCATACAAATTATGAAGAATGTGCTAGTTGATGAGGTGTCCGGTGCTCTCAGGTGGCCAAAGGAACTTCTGCCCTTCTTGTCTTCATCTTGCACTGTGTAAAAAAAGGTGCCAATACAAGTGTGTCAAATCTGAAGGTCTCCACAAAGATGGACCCCATTGCATCAACGACCTTCCATTCATGTTGGGGACTAAAAACCTGTACTTGGCTAGTCTTTTTCACTCTTTCCATTAGATGGTATGAAAATTGCCTTTATCTGTCTGTTTCTGTATGCATGGGACTTTCTTTCCACCCTCTGTTGGTCTTTCTGATGAAGTTCTGCAAATGTTCTCATCGGTCGACAATGACACCGGAATACCCTTGCTGAATTTGCTAGACTGAAGTCTTTGGGCAAGCAAGAAGCCAACTATCAGGAGACCTTTTAAATGAAAACTTTCCTGCAGCTTTGAACCCCCCTCTTTAAAAAATGGCTCAAGCCACTCATTCCTAGGTCTGATCCTAGATGTCATACTATTAGATTTCATATCCTTCTCACCATCAAGTAGTAATGTTAAGCAGTGGCATTACACATTTGCACTCACAGACCTCAAAGATCTTCTTGGAAGAAAACAGTAGGGCAAAAACAATCAGAGAAGCAACCAAAAAACAGGTCTTTTGTGTCCTGATCATCAGAGCTTTCCAGCTGAAGTGAACTTTGAGGTGTCTCACATATGCTCCAAGTGCTGGAACAATGTCCAAAAGGAGTGGATGTCTTCATCAGGAAATGCAGTTTTCATCAAGGTACTCCATCTTCTCCTGTTCCCTGTGAGTGAAGGAGAATGCCTCTACTCATCAAGCTGATGGGTTATGCTGCTGTCCTCAGCATTGCCTCCAAAACTCCAACCACAAAATTGCTGCTTTCAGCACTGCTGTACATAGGTTACCTTATTGCCAAGTGAAATTACCTTCTCCCTTACCTGGAGGGGAACAGCACCGGAATAAACAATGCTGGAAAATGTCCTACATCCTATTTACCAAAAAGAAAGGCTCAGGTCTGGTTCTACATGGTTGCCCCCCGGCAGCCTCACAGGTGTGGACTTAGTGACACTGAGATATTTGCATATCTTAACAACCAATGTGTCAAGCACAGATTCCTCCACTTCTGAATCCTAAAGGCAAAACAGGAAGCCAAATTCATTCTTGTCCTAACCTATCCTGAATGACACAAGCACCATTCCCACCAGCTTGGTGGAGGTGGTCACGTTGATCATGAGAGCAGCAGTTTGCCTCTTGTGCAAGCACAGGGTGCTGAAATATCTGGGGCATATTTCCTACAAAGCACTTTCCTACCATGTACTTTATTGACTGCATTAACCAGAAGCATTTTAAGGAATTTTCCAGATGCATAATAAAGTTACTAGAGGCTGGACTATGAAGCTTGGAAAATCAATGTCATGATGGCAAGGGGTCATTTACTGAAGAGGAAATAAACTTCTCGACAAAGAACTTGAATCCTGCATATTTAAATATGCACAGCACCTACAAGTTTTGCTGCTACTCTGTGAAATACAGCTTCATTTGCCAGTGAGTCAGGCTTATAAAAATGGTAATTGTGAAGTGAAGCTTCTAACTGTATCAAGAGAGAAGGGATTTTATATGTAATGGAGATTCTTTTTAATGATAAATTATCTAGCTCCTGGCTACCATGTATGAGCTCTATTAATTGCCAATAAATTGTTCATCATTAAATCTAGTTCACTCTTCTTAATTAGGCCAAGAGTTCTTTTCTCTTTAAATCGTTTTCTTGCTTTAATTTGGAAATATATTTGAAACCCTAATGATCGTAACAGCTGCACTAGACACTACTGTAGAGTCACTTAAGGACTGATGTTATACAACTGAAGTCTAGAAAGATCTGAAAACCTATGCATTATACGAATCAGGGTTTAAAACACATAGTTAATAGAAGTGCCTGGTTATAGCTGCAGAAAAATTCTGAGCACACTGCTATTATCAGCTTAAAAAACTCCCAACAGCACACCCTAACCTTGTTGTGTCTAGAAAAGATGCATACAGTTACCTGATTACTTGAAAAGGATTAAAAAATATGCTGTACAAAAAAAAAAAAGGAAAATTTTAAGCCTGTAAACTAACTGCTGATTAGGGAACTGCTGGTGACCACTGCACTGGAGCAAAATGTTGAGTATTTTAGAGAAAGAGAGAGAAAGGCTGACGTTATGTCTCTGGAAACTCCTTCATGTACCATTCCTAGAGGTGAAATAGATTCTACCTAAAGTAAAATGCTAATGTTAAACTTTCATTAACTTTCAGTTGTCAGTTCATCGCTACACAGAGTGACAACCTTAAGTACTAGCTTAGTCCAACATGTATCCATGGTGTTTCATCAGTACAACAGTATTAATAGCCATTCTAAACAAGGATCTAAATAAGACATTGTCTAGAAGAGATAATTAAGGTTTGGAGGTGCTTGCTCTCCATTGCTGGAAACCTGTTTTTCCTTTCTACCTTCAGCTGTCCATCTGAAATAATAAAATTAATGCACTTGCCTTTTATATATGCTTTAACACCCACCTTAAATTGCTAACTGGCTCTCTGAGTACCATTTAAGGTTCAAACTTAATCAGTCAGCAATTTTCATACTTCTGCAAGATGTGAATCTTTTCTTTAGGGCAGACAGAGCACTGGACTTGAGTGACAGGAGTTGTGACTGCAGGGAATCCCAGTTGTCAGAGATGGAGTTAAGTCAAACTCATATGACTTTTCCCATAGGATACAGTTAGCAAATCTTCCTGACAGAGGCTAGAGGCAAGAAGAGACCAGATGTGCTAGAGCTAAAATGTGTTCGTATGCACTGAAGTATAGCTCTCCTCTATCTGCTAAGCAATTAGGAGCAGTTTAGACAATTGTACTCCTGCCTCACACTCCTCCTGCGAGTGTTCTTTTCTGCAATTTAGCCTACTTTGGCACACTTTGCATCGCTGGGTGTTTCAAGGCATTGAACATGTACTGTCCAGAGTGAGAATGAGCAGTGGAAAACAAAAAGGGCTGTAGATATTAAATATTATTTTAAAAATAAGCTTCATGGCAACAAATTTCTGTAGCAGAACAAATGTTTCTTTTCATCTGAATTGGTTTTGAAAATTTCCAACAGCTACCTCAAAACACTCAATTTGAGCTATTTGTTTTGATATCAGTATTTTATGTCAATTTGTGCAAACATACCTCTTTCAGTAAAAAAAATACATTTTTGAAAAGAAAGAATAATTTTTCTCTTCACCAATTTTAGGAGGCAATAAAGTGGGATGTATGAATTTAGGTTGATCAAAATAAGAAGCCTTTTCTCCAACAAGCTTCTAATCATAAAATTTTATTTGGAGTGAAAAATCCCAGTGTAGTTTTATCTGATCTGGTAGATGTTTGTAGAAAATAATTCTTCAGATATAATGAAATTATTTCAATTTATTTATATTTATCATAAAGTTACAAGACATTCACTCTCTTTGAGCATTAGAGTTATTTATACTTGCTTTTCACCTTCCCTGCTCCCCCCAGAGCTCTTTCACACTTCCTCCCAAAAAGACACATTCAAAACCTTGTTTTTAAGTGGTCAATTTAAATCAGATAGCAGCAGAAGTTTTGCTTTTCCTCTGTTCCCTGCAAAAGCCAGGTGCCCTCCAGCTCTTATTACTTCCCAGCAATGTGTTGTCTCAGTGGGTTGCAGCATTACAGCAGACTCAATAATCAATAACTGGCCTTCTCACTTCAGAAATATTCTCAGATATATTAGATTGGCTATGTTCTATAGAATATTAGGCACACTGGAAAAGTGCCTACAAATCAGAGAGCAACTGGCTTGGGAGACAAATGTAGATTCATTCACTTCTTACCTTCACTTCCTCTTGCCATTTGCAAGGTATTTATGTTTCTAGTTTCTTAGTATGCACAATGTATTACAATTTAATAATCAAAATACAACTACTGGATGGTCAGTGATTGTTTAATTGACATTTAAGTTCAGAACGAAATATCAGCACTAAAACCATGTACAAATCAGTGCTAGTGACTCAACAGGGCAAATCTAGCTGTGAATCAAGGTATACGCATCCTAAATTTAAACTATGGATTAATTGCTTCTCCCACTCCCTCCAAGGTTTTGATAAGGTTTTGATAACATGCAATCGCTTGCATGTTGTAAATTAAGACCACAATAAATATCTCATTTTTTTCTTCAGACCTTTTATATCCAAAAATATAGTAAAGCATGGACTTGAAAATCTGAATTTTGAGTCATCATTGTACTCCCTCTTTCAGGCAGTCATACACGCAGCTGAACACTGGGCTAAGGGGAAAATTACTGTGGGCCCAATGTAAATATTTTCCAACTCAGGTTAAAAAAAAAAAAGCTTTAGTGTGTTTTTGGACTCTGATATTTCAGTGTGGTAAACAACTTCAAGTCCTATCCAATCCAATAAATCATTAGAGCATTCAGTTTTACTCAAAATGCACACAGAATCTTTTATATTAGTTCCTTTAATTTTAACATAATTGTGTTTATTTTGTTTCTATTTCCTTCCTTCCTGCAGCAATGGATTGCTCTTCCAAAATATTTGTTATAGAGCTCATAAATAATTAAACCTCTACTTTTCAAGGATACAGTTGTGAGAGAAGGATAAAGCTTTAGATTTCCTGTTCATAAAATAAGCTGTTGGCCTTTCATCTTTTAATTTAAATGCATCTAAGTGATGTCTCAGGACCTCTGTGAATAATTAGTTCACAATATTAACTGACAAAGAAATCAGACCAAAGCTATGCCTTGCTGTAATTAAATACTGCTGCATTAAATAGGTTCTGACCACTTCTTTCCCCCCCACAAAAAAATTTTAAGCAAAAAAATAAAAAACCCAAGAAGCAGGCTGAAGAACAGTCCAGACTTTCTCCCTTCCTACTCTTCGGTCTGGAGACAGGACTACATGCCAAATTCAACATCTTTAGCCCAACACGTAATCTGCCATTCAGTCCTGCTAATTCACTGTCTGTGCCTAGCACCTTCCTCTGAACAGCAAGATACTCTCAGCTCATTGAAATGGGGGAAGTAATGAAAAAGGGACCGTTGAGCCTAGAAAGTCATCTGCATCTAGCAATGTCTGCAAATTTGTCTGTGAAATCTGAGATAGTGGTGCTTGGCTCTTGCCTTCCCAGCAGAGCCTGCATGCCCACATCTCACTGTCTGAATCAGAGCAGTCCTCAGGAAGGGTTTTTCACTCTGCTGTAACTTCTTGACATATTGCAGTGACAGGACTCAGTGTTTCTGAGGCTCTGGATTCACCCAGTGAATGTCAGTTCTTGAACAGAGAGGGATGAAGAAGCCAATGAGTATTTATATGGGCATCTTACAAGTCTACTTCATAATCTCTCCCTGTGGGGTAACATGTGGTATTGAAACACAGACCTACAGAACAAAAACTACTCTCATCCAACAAAGCAGGAGAAATTGACTGTCATTTGGCAGAATCTGTGTCTGAAATTAAGGTGTTGGAGACATGCAGTTAGTCCTCTGTGAAGGCAAATAGTTGGAAAAAGGTATGATTAGAAATAGAAAAGAATGATAAGTTTTTTTCTAGCTCTTATGAAGNNNNGTGTGGAAAAAAAAAGCAATGTAAAAGTTATTTTTCACACTAGCTCTGCCTAGCCCTGTAAAATGTCTTGCCCATAAAATAATCTCAGCAAGTGTGGAAACTATTGACAGGTCTGCACTATAGAGCTGTAAATGCAGGAAAGCAGATGCCTGTTAACTCCTGTCAATCTGGAGGGAAAGGGAAAAAAAGAAACACAGGGGAAAATAAAAATATGACTTACCTGTAGAATCCCTGGTACCACCACTTCCCCTCATCCAGCATTTACCCTTTTCTCCCAAATGATCCATGAAAAGACCTGGAGCTATTATAGAGCTACAAAGAAATAAGGAACTGGTACCAGATGGGACCTCTTGTCTCCATCTCTCTCCAGCCCAAACAATCTGGTGCAGAATTTAGAAGAGAAGGGTGGAGAATCTAATAGTGTCTCAGAGTCGGAAAGATGGCTCTGGCTCAAGCACTGCCAGCCTGTTCTGGAGGAGGATTATTATTATTCTGTGTGCCAAAGGATATGGCTATTTTTCTCTCTCACTCACTCTTTGCAACAAACATTTGGCTACTATTAGCCAGCTGGCAAATGTAAATGAATCATCACGTACCACTTTAGTAGGGAGAATGCCATCCATATTTTGCCAGTCATGCAGCGGTCCGACTGCCAGTGCACAGCGCAGAATGTGCCTCGCATCTCCTCCTTTATCTGGAGGCATGGATGAGAGCGGCATGGAGAGAGAAAGTCTGTGGCACAGTTGCAAGACATCATACAGGAGAATCAGGACAAAATCTGTCTAATAAAAAATGGTGGACTGGTTATACACTCCTAAAAATTCATTCCACATTGCTTATTTATGGCAAAGTTTCTTCTCTACAGTTACACAGAAGAAAATGCAGAAGTTGCATGTGGAGAGGATGATGTTTGTACCTGATGTGGAAATAAGACATTTGGGAGTTGGTATAAACAAGTGTATATGGAAGCATGCTCTGCTCTCAGTTACAGCCATCCAATTTCAGCCTGCAGTGCTGCCTGGGTGTAACAGGGAGCAGGATCTGGCCTCATGCCATTGTTATCCTCCTTCTCCT
>VXBT01005951.1:1036-34142 GCA_013400235.1 Oriolus oriolus | reverse complement strand
TATCCTCCTTCTCCTCTCCAGCTTGATGTTCTTACTGCCTCTCTTTTAATTTCTGTTTTTGTTTTTAATTTCTGATTTTTAGAAATGTTTATTTTCTCTTTTTCACTGTCACTTCAAAGGTTGTCATGTCAAACATTGTTCAATTACTATTTTTCCTTTAATCTAACCTTTTCTTCTTAATTACCAAATAAGGTAACAGCATAAAATAGGAGATTTATTTCATTGCCAGGCAATATCCCAATGACCTGTATTTAACTGTATGGTAGCCTGGTAAGACAAGTATTTCAAGACTCATAATTGTCTCCCAGCACAGTTAATATTCAGAACTTGACTATTTGGTTTTGGAACAAACAGTGCCAAGTGTTATTATAAAATTTTTCCCAAAGATTTTACAGCAAAACTATTTACTTTAAATATGCCAAACAAGCATTACTAATGTACAGTACCTTTCTAGGTTAAGGATGATTGATAGTAGCATACAGTGAAATACGCTAAAAGTGCAGTTGGAAAATGTAAATGTTCGAAACCAAAAAAAGAAACCCTTACCTACTGACAGTACTATTTGCACATTTCAAAACAGCGCTTAGAAATTGTTCTTTTATAGTCCTTTAAAGAATTTTTTACTCGTTTGGGTTTTTTGTGATTTTGATTTTTGTTTTTTTTGTTCTGTTTGTTTGTTTAGGGTTTTATTTGTATGTGTGTTGTAGCCAGTGCAAACTTTTCAAAAGTTCTTTAAGGCTAGAATGTAATTTAGTATGTAGTGCTGAAAGATCTCATTCCAAATGATGGAGGACAGGGGCTTGAGAGAAAACAAGAATTTACACTGAGCAAAAATGTCGGTGTTTCAAGGGGTGTGGGTTTTTTCCCCTCTTTTTTTTTTCTGTTTTATGAAAGCAAAGCAATGTCAATGAGAGAGAAAGAGAATGAATGAAGATACTTCTCAGATCCAGAATGGCCCAATAAACCCAAGAAACCACCATAATGATATTTTCCAGAGTTAATATATTTTTGTTAGTTCCAAAGTTGACAGATAAGTGATGTTATGTATTATTTCTCTGACCCTGCTGGGGAAAATGGTCTACTTTTATTGATTTTCAGCATAGAGACTACAGAAACAATAAAAATCACCAGAAACATATTACATGGCCTGGTCATGGTGGTATTGTACCATTCCAGGTGCAGTGGAAGCTTTCAGGCTAGATTCTGTCTTGAGATGGAGTTTACACTTTTGAGCAAAGTCTCTTGTTTCACTTCTATTAATCTAGGAGGACTCCACAGTGTGAGCTGTTTGCCAAGAATCACAGTGATTGTCTTCCAAGATGGGATAATCTGCAAGTTGTCAGAATTTTGACTAATTGCAATTTTGAAAATAGAGAGTTATTTTTGTTTTTCTTTTCAGAAAAGTATTAATCAAAAAGTTGCTGACCATTTGCAGAGGAGATTTATCTTAAAAGCAAACAGTAATCAATTCTCTTGCCAAATTAGGTAGGTAATTGAAAAGCTCAATTAGTATAATTTACTGTACTATTATTTGGATCAGAACCCATATATGTGTTTGGTGCTCTTCATTTTCATTGGCTCCTGAGGTTGGATGAAAATCAAGGGGTGCCTTTCTGCTGAATTTAATAAGCTTTGAATCACGATGCAAAAAGCCCCAGAAATAACAGACAGTGAAAGTCCGATCAAATCAAAGAACTCACTTAGCTGGGTGCCCATTTTACCTTATATATATATATACTGAGCAATTTGACAGGAGGGAAGTATGTGCAGTTGAGCCATACACTGTCATTTCTCACTAACAACACTCAGGGACTTTGTGAGATGGCGTTAATAAGCACATTTCAGTTTCAAAGGCATCACCTGCATTATTCTTTTGGATTCCTACAGGAACAGCAAATAGACTCTTGTTTGTGATGGGAAGGTCTTGACTCAATAAATTGTTAATGCTAAGGTATCTTATTTGCAGAAAGACCCCTTGTGACTTCTCTTATCAAAGTCCAGTAACCACATTTCAAGAAAGAATATAAAGTTTTGAACTCAGTAGATGTCTTTCAAGGCACACATTTGTAATTTTCACATTCAAGATATTCTTTGTTATTTTTAAAGTATGTGTTTAAATCTTTTCTGATGTTCTCTTATACTAAATTCCATACCAGTTAACAAAGGAAAGTTTCTCCAAAGCCTTCACTCTATATTTTATTTTCCAGTAGTATTTAAAGTTCTGGGCAGGGAAGAAATTTTTTTCTAGCTGAAAGCATCACAGTCAAGAAATCTGACATTTGTGAAAAGTGGTCTTCTCACCAGTGTAATCCATTAGCTATCACCTGTGACAGCAGGGGCCAAAAATTGTCAAGCTGTCTACCACCCGGAATTGTTTCCAGTGAAAAAGAATAACCAGTAACATGTAACTTTCAAGGAACATTGGGTCTTTTGTTCGTTAAACAGTTTGAATTTCAGGAAAATCACATAATCCATTTTAGTGGAGAGTGCAAATGAGTATACAAGAGACACGAAGTCTCTTGTCTGGAATAATAGTGGTCCACTGCGGTTAGCAGACTGGCACACCTGGGATACACCAGTCACTCTCTACTTAACTTCCTTCCTTCTTGTTGTGTCAATTTTTATGTCACTTTATTAAAAATGCTTTTTAAAATAAATTTCTGAATTAAAAGTGCTTCCTGACCTTAGAGCACAGAAGCAGCCACTTTGTCAGTAAGTGCATGTTGAGTCAGAGTTTGGGCTGATTTGACTGTTTCAGTGCCTGTGCTTCAAATCAGCTCTGTGCAATTATCCGATTTAAAAAAAGAAGAACCATGCTTTTTTTTTTTTCCTTGAACTCAGGCAGTCATTTAGAACACACCAAGACAAACAACTGAATCTTCTCTGTTGAGATACACTAGAATAATTTTATTAGAGCTTAACCCTGTCAGGAAAAAGAGATGGAGAACATACCCAGTCTCTGAGACTAGACTTGCAGATGAAAGGGATCATATTGTGGAAAAAAAAAGCCTGAGGGTTCCCATCTCCCAAAATGTTACATTATTTCATATCTTTTTGAAGTGAGTAGTTGGCTTAATACAATATTTGCCTTGTCTGATATTTTTATGCTTCCACAAGACATTTGTCGTTCTTCTTTCTCCATTGCACTATAGTAGTCAATGTTAAAAAACAGTTTTAAATGTTAAATAACAATAGATCAGCCCAAACATCACATTTTCTTTTAGTTTTAAATGAATGTCTAATTTTCAAAGTAATTTTTTTAAAATTTAGATACCTAAAAAAATGTCCTGTATGCCTTCCTTTCACAATGCCCTGTGTGGGGAGTTGAGGACACTCAAAGCCACAGCAGGTGCTAAGGGTTGAGGAAGGTGCAGAAGAGTTCTGTTACAGGTGCTGTTGAAGAATCTTACCTCTCCATAGCCTGGGTGGAGAGGAAAGGTTTTTGGCATGCCATGTTAGAGGGGGAGTATGAATCTTGTGGAAGTATGTCCTGAGCATGTTAGAGACGCAAGGAGGCAAAGCAGTGACATGAAAGGGAATGGATTTGTTTCTAGAAAGGAGAGAGATGTTTCTCTCTTTGCCACTTTTTCTCTCTGTAGAAGAATCCCCAAAATTCCACACTAGATTGAACCAATGGCTCAGTAATTGTAAGAAACTAAAATGACATTACATATCTTAATTTTTTGGGAGCTGAGCTGAAGATATTTGCTCTCTTAGGCAAGGAATTGCTCACTTTTAATTGCCTCAAGTTGGGCATCTGAAAACTGGAGCCCTCCAGCTGATTAGTAAGCGCAGAAAAATTTGGCTCTGCTTCATGAACAGGTTTTGCACCAAAGAGCACACATTTTCAGGTTTTCACCCAAATGGGTTATCTTTCACCCAATCTGAAAGTGTTTTAATTGCTCTGTCAATAACTTAGTTGAATACCAGAGTGTGTATGGATGGTAACATAAAAGAGAATAAAAATGAGGTAGGGACTTGACACCACATGCCAAGATTCCATTTCTCATTAATGTTGCCACAGGGAGACAAATGTCTTGCTAGACAAAAGGTGGTGGGTACTATAGAAAATAACTTTGTATTTGGAAGTTTCTGGTGAGCAGAATGATTGACAATTATGAGTGAAGGAAAAATAAATATTGCCTTGCGTTGCAGATCTTTTGCTTGGGTCGTATGGTTCAGAGCTCAAATTGCTGGCTTTTGAGAACTCTGTGTTTGGTTTTCACCCTTGGAAAGTGAAGAAGAATATTTCAGTGACATACAGTCAATGCACAGTAGTAGGAATCCTGGAATTCATAGGGTAAAGGCCTAAACCTTGGTCTATTTTTATTAGTGCTGTGGAAAAGTCTCTGACAGCCTAAATACTAAAGATCTTCAACAACTATTTTTTTGTTATGCAAACATAGTTACAAAAATATGTTTTTACAAAATCTGTCTGGTTAAAACATGTCTGGTAAAAAAAAAATCATCCAATATTTTAATGCTAGTTTCACAGTGTCAGTGGCATGTCATACCAGATTCTGGTATGAAAGTACTGGAGATTTCCTGCACTGAGATATCTTGTCTTGCCAAACAGAAGCAGTTAAACAAAGTTTGATTTTGTTAACTTTAGCTCCACTGGAAACACAGAGAGGAAAGCCAAATCAAAACATCAAACACAACAACCCAAAACAGCGTTCTTCAGGTTGAAATGGAACTGACTGGCAAAATACAATTCATTAGCTGGTAGCAATCAAATACAGTGATCACAGCAGGGGCCTGAAATCTCAAATACATTCTGAGTCACTATGAGCCAGAGATCACTAGGAACGGATTGTCTGTCTGACTACCTTTACTGTAGACAGGTATGAGCTCAATGGGAAGGCAAGATTTAGCTTGAAAAACTGTCCATGTGGTTTTGCAGCTTGCCTTCATCCTTCGTACAGAGAGACAATAGCTGTTTTGAGCTGTGGCATTCAAAACTTTTGCTGATAAATTTTCGCAGTCAAGAATTTCTGTACAGAGAGGTGTATCAGCTCTGTTCAAAAATTAAAAGAAGGAAATTATCACCAGGTTTCTTAGCATGTTTAATACAAATTCAGGAAAAATATTATCACTGTAAAGTTCTACTTATTACCTACTAGCTCCCTGCCATCTATGTGTCACTGTAAGTATTCACTCTGTTTTTCCTTCAGTCCTAAAGTGAACAGATTGAGCTCTTCCGAAAGTTGCAACCAGATCCCAAGATTCATTTAAAATACCCCATTTTGGAGAATCCAACCTGGTCTCTGGTAGCTGAACTGTCCCTCCTAATACATTCTATGATTGGCACGTTTGGAGGTGCATACCTACCACCACCACCTATGGTGGTGATGATGCTTTCTGCTTTGGGACTGTTTACATTTTCCTGGACTAAGACATCATCTGCAAGGACTTGAAAGACCCAGTGAGGTCTGAGTGCTCACCCCACTGCACTGACAAATGCGCTGGACATGCCAGTATATATGTTGTGTTTGACATAAACTCCTTTCATGGACATTGAGGCAAGGAGAATGAAATTCAGCTTCCTCTGCTGCACTGGAGAAGTTAATTTCATTAACTGAAATGTTACAGCTATGTATCTGAAGAGGAATGTATTCAGAGAAGCCAGGGATGATTTAAGACAAAAGCAGCTGTTTGTCATACAGACGAGCTTTATCTTGCTATAGGTGAAGGATATCATAATTTGTTTTAACAAAACAAATGTGCAAACAAACATATGTGCAAAATGTGAGTGAACCCTCTCCACATGATGAAGCAGTCTAATGTTATGCACATTTTTTTGGGCAAACTTTGTGAACTCTAGCTTAGAAACACAGCTTTGATTTATTTCCCACAAATATCAATTATTGTAGACATTATAGTAATGATATTTGTTACCTTCACCATCAGCTTGATGGTAGTTTACATGTGTGGTCATGGTTTAGACTTTCAAAGATGAGCTCATATGGTCACAGTGGGTGATTTTTAGTTCAGAAAGTGTGATTGTGGTCCAATTTTTCACATAGAAGATGTCTTAGTAGTTTAGTCGAGGTAGATAGTCACTTCATATTTACTTTCTGAGTGAAAGTTAGGTTTCCTAACCTCCATGGTCCTCCATTTCCATGTACTGGTGGACGAAGAACAAGAACACCAAGAACTGCCACTTGGTGTGTTAATCAGAGTGATCAAAATTTGAGGATATAATCGAAACTCATTCTTTCAAATACTGCTGCTTTGAATAAAATGCTATTAAAAAAATTGGTCAGACTTTTGACTAGTATATCAGCAGTCTCATAAAATTTTACATCATTTTATGAAAAGCAATTGTAAAGTTTACTCAATGGAGCTAGGCACACTGTGAACTGAATGGATAGTGTGATGGAACAGAAACATGTGATGGCTCTCTTAAGCCATGATATCACAAGATTGAGTGGTTTGGCAAAACTGTGAGATCTCACATCCCATCTAGTCAGTGCTGATGAGTGCAGGCACCTTTCTGACGACTGGATTTGTCTGGTTAGGATGGAGTGATGAGGCACTTTAATAAATACTTTTCACAATCATACTGCTGAGCACCAGTTCCCATGTTCTGTCACTTCTTAAAATGGTTTCTATCTTTCATTGTTTGCAGTGAGAAAAATACAGGTAAAAAGGGTTATTTATATTTTTAATGAGGGAGAGTGTGCAGTTTAAGCCAATAGATTCAAAAGGCAAGTGTGTTTTACTGAATTTTGAATTCTTATTTCCTATGAATACAATATATGTTGACCATATGTGTTTTAGGTTTTACCTGCATCTCTTCTCATCCATATATCATCAGTTTCAACACAGGATATAGCACGACTGACAGACAATCTGGAATCAATCTGTGTATCTTTAAAATGCTGCTGAAAAGTTTTAGAAGTTGCAAGGTCCTGAACTGGAAAGAAAACCTTGGAAGTAACAACAAAGTATTGGAAAGACAGACAATAACTGCAGAGTCTTCTATCTGGATTCTGTTGTGCAAAAAGCATATATGCCATCTCCCAGAAAACCATTTCAGTGGATAAAGTCTTCCTCATTTTTTAATGCAACCAGGAATCAACCAGGCAGTTTTTAATTAGCATTGTAATTTTCAAGATGTGAAAGATGGTTGCTTTATAGACTTCATATGCAGCTCAGAAGGGGCTCCAAACACAGCTGCATTTGTATATAATATACTGCTATTTTTCAAGAGGATGCATCTGAGGTATTGTATGTACTTGAAGATCTTGTGCTGCATAGCTAGAAAAATTTTATCAAAAGCCATGAATTCAAAGTAGTGCAATTTCATTCTCTGACACTTTTCTAAGCATTAGAAATCACAGGCTGTAGATAGTTTGCAAATAACTGCTGTAGGAGAAATCTCCCACATGTATATTAATAAGAATAATATAAATATTCCACAAATAGATGAATGCTCATTGAGGGGCAAATATAGGGCAAATCCTCTGTGGTTTCTTGTTCTTCATTTCAGCCATATCTGACATTCAACTACAATGTTTTGCATTCCTGTATCTCTGATACTCAAGGATCACACAAATGCTTTACCAACATCAGTGGACTAAATCTCGAAATATTTCTGAAAGTAGGACTTATATGTGCCTGTCATTTATTACGACAATTCGTAATTTTCTTATCATTCACATCATCCTACTCTTTTCTGAATTATAAAATTCTGCTTGGAAATGTATATGTTTTTCATGTTTTACATATTTCATTGTGGACTACAAGACAAAAATCTTGCTGCCTTTCATCAGCAACAGCAAGATTATGGATTAGCATCATCATCAGCATCCTTATCAGCATCATCATCATAATATTCATAAAGGACATGGAATCATAGAACAGCTCAAGTTGGAAAGGACCCATAATGATCACTGAGTCAATGTCAGATTATATTTACAATACTAAGATAATACTGCTCTGATTTTGGCAGCTGCAGAGTTATTGATTTCTAGAGGAAAGAGAGCATAACTGAGGACTCAGTTAGGTGATAGGCTTGCAAATTCATGAAATACTCCTTTCCAGCTTGTATATACTGCACCTTTTAGATGCTGAGCATAAAAAAAGTAACACAGTTTTCAGTGCCTGCTTTGAAGACTTTACTAATAATATCTATGGAAATTTTGTTTTCTCCCCTAAGGCCAGTGATTAGGAACATTTAATCCTTTCCTACTACAATTTACAAAGATAGGCTCAGGCTTATTAAAAAATCCATTGCCAAAGGGTACAAAGAAAGAAAGGTGTTGTAAGATACAGATTGCCCTGTTTTTTTTCCACTGAGACTTGTTGAACATTTTATTGATGAACAGAATAAGCAAAGATTTCAGATTTGGCTCATATTCCCTAATGGTCCATAATTATTCAGAGTATCTTAAAGTACTTGCATAATCTAAGTTGGTGGCAACTGAAGGTGGACTCAGGGAAGGTTTCCAGGCTGATTTCCATGAATACTTTCAGTTCTCCAAGCTCACAGCAAGTTAGCACTCAAGGTCTAATATCCAAGGTCTTGTTGTGACAAACAAGATGCAGCCAGCATTTCTGTCTAGATCTCCTGGCTGCCGCTTGTGTACTTGTGTACACTGACTATTTTCTTCTCTCCTAGAAGTCAAAAGGAAATTGTTTAAAGTGCCCAGCAGCCCTGAGGATCAAGCCCACAAAAAATGCTACTGTTTGGAGATTGAATTGTGGTAAGTCCCGCTTTTGTGCCATGAGTTCCTTACTATATAACTTCACATTTCTCCAGAAGGCTTGCTGAAACATATTTTGAACAGCAAGCCTCCATATTTTATTTGTTCAAGCTGGTACTAGTTTAGAGATACTTTGTTTTGTTCATCACCATGGGGTATGGCCTTACTTTCACTAGATAGGAAAGTAAAGATGACTCCAGGATGCCATGCATCAAAAGTCAATTGAATCAGCTAAGATTTTGTTTCAAAAGAATCTATCCCTAAACAAGTGGACTGAAATTTAAAAAATGTATCCTTTTTGTATTTTCCACCAAGATTGCTAATTTTTAATTTTCTTCCGTTGTTATTAGTATAATGCTTGTAGGTTAGTTCCTGTCCACTAGTAATAGCGATCACTGCATCTCCTGCTTCAGCAGGGAATCTAAATACAAGCCTTTAGTCAGTAGGGCCACTTTTTAAAAGTTGAAGTCCCTTCCTGAAAGCTGGTCCAAAACCGTCTGGACAGTGGGAATATTTTTTCATGTATTTATCCAGTTTCCCTTGAAAGACAAGGAGGAAAATTTTATATATTAANGGTATAAAACCTACACTGTTTGCCCAAGAAAAATTTCTAATTACTTAGATAAACATGGGAGGTAGACTGGATAAATACATAACCAGGTTAGGCTAAATATTGAGGTGCTTTAGAGGAATATTTATTGAGTTAAATATGTTTATGCAAACACACACAGGCATATTGGTACCTGAAGATTATATATTTTGGTATATTACCTCAGAGCCATAGTAGCTCTTAGGTGAACAAAGTTGGCAGTTGAGGAATCCAATTTAAAAATCCAATTGAGCAAATAACAACACCACCAACAAAAACAAAAAACCAAAAAAAACCACCCCAAGCCCCCCCATAAATTTGATGGCATCTCAACATTATCAACTCATTCACTGGGATAATGCCAACTTAGAAATAAATTGGTGTTATTTAAACAGCTGCTTCCTTTGTGATGAGTTTATTATATAAACATTGCCTTAAAATCCAGAGGACACATGAATACCTGGCAAAATCTTACTTGCCATGTACTTTCTTGGATTATAAATTTTAAGAAAAGAGACTTGAAAAAAAACCCTGAATTATTTCCATGTAGAAAAAAATTACCATAGTTAAAAAAAAGTGAAATTAATCCTGCAGGCGATCTTTAAAATTTTCTTATGGACACTGGAAACGTACTATATGTTATTATTCATCCTGTCTAAAATACCTCTATTGGCAGACAAACCACAGGGAGTTTTTCAGGAAGATATTTTAATTTATGAACTCTAAAACAGGATGATTAAAGAACACTGAAGAAACACTAAATATATATTCTGACAAGTGCCATAGGTTGGAAGGCTTCTAAAGGAGCATTAAAAATCAAGTTCAAATAAAGATGTAAAGAAAAAACGTAAACATAGGACAGAAATGAAGATATTAAGCTATCATTGATTACAGGCAAAAATGTCTTTCAGTTTTGAATATCCTCAGTAGCTTTTAGGCAGTTCTGTTAAATAAAGGTATTACTGACAGCAGTTTGTACTTAAAATGAGTAAATTAAAATGTAGAGAAAACGATGTCATTGCCACTTTAGATAACTGTGTGACTAAGAGTCCAGAGTGCAACTGGAGAGACAAGTAAGAAAGGAGATATCATTTTTGGTGTTTAGAAGCAGAGAGCTGCTAATAGTTTCTAATTATGATTTGTTGTTTCTTTTATTCCAGTAATATTCTTATTTCATGGCCAGTCTCCCTGTTTCCACGTAAGCTTCCTCTGGGAGCACAAACTGCTGAGTCCACATCTAGAGACATAAATGCCACAATTTAAATAAGGTGAATTTAAAAAAACTGAAAAATTGCATTCTGGTTAGGGTATGCCACAGCAGATAAAAAGCCACTGTGCAGCTGCCTGGTTGAAAACCCTCTAGCTGAGCACTGATAAAATTTATCACAGGGACACACATGGGAATGAGCAGCTTCGCAGAGCAGCCTGCGGTGAAACGTGCAACAGCTAAATATCTGAAGGGGTGATACAGCTTGACAACGAAATGGTGGCAAAAAGGGCTAAAAACTTGTTGGGTAAGGTTTCTCATGGGCTGTTGGGTTTATTTACTGAGGTATTTGAGCTGTTTTGTAGCCAGAGCAGAGAGTGGGGTGCCACATACCTGAACCCTCCCAAAGAGCTTGCCTTCCTGTGACACACCTTGAGCAGGAGTGGCAATGGAAGAGCAAGGCTGGTGCTAGCACTCAATCTGATGCTGGACTTTTATCACTTAAATGTCCAGCTTTTCCTTCTTGCTGTAGTTATGGATTTTTAAAGTGATTTGGAAGTTAAACGAGAGTGAGATTTTTTAGAGTACACCTGACCCGAAAGTTAGAATGTCACCAAAACCCCTGATCTTGCAAGGTCATCAGGTGTTTAGATGAATTCAGAAATCTCTAGAATAAGCAAAATGCAATGTAGCTTTGTTCATTAAATGAATATATATGTGTATGGTTTCTCTTTCTAGCTCCAGTTGCTCTTGTGTTGCTTGCAGCTTGAGAGGGTAAACTCAACTTGCAGATACCTGAGTCCATGAGGGTATTTTTAGCTCAGTTGTCCAAGGGTCTGGAAGCTGTAAAAAAAAGAGTAAAAAAAAAAATCCCCAAAATCAAAGTAAAACATACTCTCTTTTAAAGAAAAATCTGGATTAAAGGAGCTGTTGAGAACAATGAAAATCTGGAGGGTCTGTGAGAAATCTGTGAGAAATAAGGGTTTGTGAGAAATCAGTCAAGCAATAGGGGTAAGTGGTGACTAACACAGACTTTGCTCATATGTATCTGACACTCATGAAAGTCTGCTGATTCACTCTGTGAAGGACAGGTTCTGCTTTCTCCTTTGCTGACATTTACAAGCAGCATAAATGAAAATGGTAGTATTTTACACCTGTGTTGCACATGTGTAAATGGCTGTAGGAAGAATACAACAGCTGCAAATCAGGTCCAGAGTGTTTAAATGAGAAGAAGCAGAAGGTTCATAAAAGAGCATAAGATAAAGACTACTGCCAACACGGACAAAGAAGAGAGAATAAGAGAGGAAAAGGTCAAAGGAAGTATGTGAGGGAGAGACAGAGAGAGAGAGAGAGAGAGAGGGAAAAACTGGAACCAGGTTCAGAACAAAGAAAAGGACAGGAAAAAAATTGGGTTTTTTTAATGAAACCATCCACAAGCAAAAAGTAGGGGCTAGTAACAAGGAAAAGGGATAAGAATATGAGGAACAGACAACAATATTCTCCTTCCCTTCCCTGACAAGCAAATCCTAAAGCCCACACCAATCCATTCTGTAACAAAGGCTACAAGGGACTAAAAAAAAAAAAGAAAGAAATTTAAAATGCACTTTTCTGGTGTATTATTGCTGCAAAGCTGAATGAAGAGATCACACAAAATGACTCCCAGAGTAAAAACATGATGTTGGGCCCAAATCTCAGATTTTACTCTATGACAGTCCTGCAAGCACCAAACATATTTTTGAAATCTTTGTCCTTTTGGTGCCTTTTCATAATGGTGCAGCCCTCCTTGCATTATATGAGGTATTCATTTAGCATCCTCCAAGCTGACAATGGGGAGCCAGGCTCTGTCCCAAACAATCAGGGAGACATAAGAGTGGAAGTGCTGATTAACGTCGTGGGGCTGGCATGTTGTAATGAGCAGCGGGGGGACAGCTGTTTGCATGCCAATTCGGCATGGCACGCTGTCCTTTCTCTCCAGTACAGTTCCCATCTCACTTCTAGTGTGCAAAAGGAGAGGTTATTCACCAGGGTGGTAGACATATTTCTGTTCTCAAGAACACCATGATATCATTAATCTTCTGTCAAGTTGGCAAGGGCGGGTTATGTGGATGCAAGTATTTTGCAAGGCTATAAATAAAATTTAAATAGAGAAAGAGACAGAAAGAAAAGATGCTTTCTTGGGGTTTCCATTGCTACAGTGCCGACAATGTTAACCCTGCAATGGTTTACTGCTAAAAATACTTTAAAAAATACTTTTAAAATGTTTTTTTAAACATCTGTCCAGAAAAGTGGAACATAAAATGGGATCTTTAGACTGTAATATAAATTTTCTAATCCTGTCTATGAAACAGATAGTTCATCAAATGAAGTGCAAAATGTAACTTGTGTCTCTAATGCTTGTACTGTACTGTACACCTGGCTATTCCTACAGGCATAAATGTCTGAAAGGAAGAGAATGGAAGTGATAGTGGATACAATATGAGTGGATACAATACAATAAGGCTTTTCAGAAAGAATGTTTGATAGATAGCTTTATTAGTTACAAGTAGCAAAGATATAATTGACTTATGGAGGTTATCCTTAAATATCTGCACTATGTATTCTGCTTGGGCCTCTTATATATGATGTTTTTTCTCCTGTCTCAGCTGAGATACCAGGACACAGAAGAAAACATGAATACTCATCTCTGACAGAGATTTCTGCTTTGGAAACCAACTTGGTGCCTTTACTGTCTTAAGAAACTCCAGTGAAATAGCTCAAATGGAGCAGAAAATATAGTTTTAAGGTCTTGTGCCCTGGATCTCTCAACAGGTGTAAGTCAAGACTGAATTATATTAATACACCATGTTTCCCTTCCCCAATCATGTAAAATACCTTTTTTTAGCTATGCAAAGTTGAAGTAAGTAAGATTTTAAAATAGGATTTTTCAGTATTAATTAATAATTATTGCTTGCTTTGGGGAATTAAAACAGACGTTTAAAAAGAGGAAGAAGCTGTTTACAACTTCTTCATATAATCAAAAAAATGCTGTCTGTCTGAAGTTGCTCTGTGATCAGGAGTAGTAGAAATAAATTCAGTAAAGTCAGGTGGTCAAATTGGCATGATAAACCCAAAAATTATGTGATGCATGTTTCATATGGTTCTGCCATTTATCAGAAAGATATTTGCATATCTTACTGAAAGCATTAATACTGATTTGAGAGCTAGAGCATAGCTGTTGTTTCTTTCATTCGTCCCAACAAGAGTCAGTAGGTTTTAAACAAACTGCTTATATTATTACTTTACTCAGACAAGGCAGAGTTTTATTCTGCATAGTTTTCAAAGGTCACACAGTGATAGTCGACTTTATTTCAATGCTAAAGACTTTTATTAAATTAATTAAACTAGGCATTTTTTTTTCTCCCACATTTTGTCAGGGTCACATTTTTGTCCTACCTTGAGTAGGCGTAGAAAAGAAAAAAAAGGTTTGAAACATAAGATCTCTTTTGCATGCAGTCATCAAGGAAATTTTAAATAAAGCACTCTTAAGTGATTGAAGGCAGTAGCATACTAAGAGGGACCCATAAAAGAAAAAGAACTTATCATTTCCCTGTTGGTTTTTTGACTCAGTTAAAGCTGAATTGAATTTAGACTTTAGCTACAATTCCAGATGATCAGGAAGTTCAGTACACTTAAGAGGGGGAGAATATTACTGGAAAATGGGAAGTGATTTGCTTGAGGAAGGAAACCAATATGTTGTCTATACTTCCCCGCAGATCTTGTGAACTTGTGAGTTTCTTGTACACTTCTTGGAACTTGTATGCTTCCTAGAGGGCAGCTTCAGCCTTGTCTGCCCAGTGAAACATAACTGGATGCAACCTGATTTGTGTCTGTGTGCTCCCAGTATATGCCTTGGCAAAGATGTGAACCTCAGGTTTGTGATGGCAAGGGGGCTGAGGGTTCAATCCCCAGTTCCCTGTGTTACTGGATTTATCCCTGGAAAAGTACTTCCTGTACCAATATATATAGTTAGGTCATGCAAGCACCATAGGAGATGGGTAAAAATGTCTGTCTGGAAAGCAGTTGATTTTTCAGACTCCTCCACTCCTACTGAAAGGGCTTGCAGAATCCCCTAATGGTTGAGAATACTCCTCTGATTACAAGCATACACTTACTCATTGCAGTTTATATACATTTGTTCTTGTGCCAACAATGTCCTTCTCTAGCAGTTGTTCATTAATACTTATGTATTTATAGCCTGCAGTCATATCCCTCCTCAAGTTTTGCAAACCAAAAGAAGCCAGACCCTTTTCATTCCCTCTCATGAGCCAGGCTCCTGGTTTCTCTGCCCTAGCAGGCTGCCTCTGTCCATACACCAACCCTGGTGAACCTTTCACCTGGCTGGCCACAGCTATGTATGTTATTTCAAATGTATTTTCACGTGTGCTTTACATGCTGGAAAGCATCCTTCTGAATTTTTACAGGAATACCTCACCTAGCAGGTTTTTTTTTGCAGCAGTATTTCAAACTCATAATCTTACAGTGTATAATTAGTCTACCAAAGTCTTTCTCCTGCTACTTACTTCCAACTGATGAATTCCAGCTGATAGCAGAATTCCTGCTTTTAGCCTCCAAGTTCATGCTGTTGCACTTTGTACTACTAAATATCATCACACTTCTTTATCTTCACTCTTCGAGGTCATCCAGTTTTTTCTCTGAATAATGCATCACAAAAGTGCTGGCTTACTGCACTACTTACTGTTAAAACAGGCAGGCCCATGTGTTTTTCTCACAAGAGGTTACAAGCTGAAGCTCATCTGCTTGTCTCATAGCTCTTCAGCCAGGTAATATTCTGCTTTGGACCATGCTACATGAGCAGAATACTTCTGGGAACTGTACTACATTGTTTTCTCTGAGGACACTCTTTTCATTTGCAGTTTTGGTAGTTTGAGAATAAAAGATATCAGAGTGAGGGAGTGACTAGAAAATGAAGGACAATAATTTTCAGGTGTGAAGCCAGCCTGGGGATTTTTTTTAAAGCCTCCTAGCTTCCTACATGGATATCAGTATCATGAAATCCAGATGTTGCTGGCTTCTGTTCAACACAGCCCTTGTCTGAAATGGAAGTCAGGCTGAAAAGAGAGGGGAGCAGGATTCTGGAAACCGAAAACAGGATCAGGGGAAGATCCAGCAGCAGCACCAAGTTGCCATATTAGCAGGGGTCATGCTTCTTTCCTCAAAATTAACCCCATTCCACCTCCCTCAGACATCTCTAGAGGGGCATGTCCTTGCCTGGATGAAGTCATGGATGTATTGGTCCTAATGGAGCTGAAGCAGCTTGTTTCACTGCGGGACGTGAGAACCAGAATAATTGTTCTAGCTCCTTCTTCAGGTCCTGGAGTGAATTAAAAAAACCATGTGTGAACATAGGCTGGGTTTTAGGATTCTGCTAATCATCTCACTATGGTGGCAAGTTAAGGTCATTTGACTGACTTGGAACTGTATTTATGTTATACTACTAGGATTTCTTTTTGGAATAACCACAGAACTGAATTTACTGCATCTATAATTTCTGGCTTGTGGATAACTATCACAACAGCTGTCTTCCTTTTGAATCACTGATATGTGCTTTATGTTTCAACCCATTTAATATTGTTCCTTGGCCTCTCTGACTGAAACACCACTCCACATTATGAATATAGATCTATCTGCATAGATTTTTAGCAGGGGGTGTTTGGCAAACAGGAGGGCTTGAACAAATTTCAATAACCTATTGTTGTGAAAATGTATGTTCTAACCTTCCATAAAATGATTTCCAATGAAATTTTTTTGAACCAGAGCTGAGTTTGTTCCAAGTACTTGCTTCATTATTTGTACATTTGATTTCATATTTTCATGTTATAAGCTCAACATTTCTAAATGTTTTGCCATGGAATCCATTTGGAAAATGGCGTGTATTCCCAGACCGGATTTTGTAGTCTTTAATACTCTCTATTCTACTGTGCTTTCTTCCACTCCAATATTAGTTGCTGTGCAGGAGCTCTGCCTTGGCTTCTGCGATATTTTACCATTAACAGGGTAAAGCATGTAATAAATAAACCTCCAACATGTGCAATAACTAACTTTTAAGACTACCATTAAATCCCTTTAAAGCAGATTGATTAGGTTTCCATTCTGCATGTTTCTTCAGATTTTGACTTGAACTGAAGTGTTTCTTTAGGCTATTCTGCAGCTGTGCTCACTTTCCCATACTGATAGTCATTCAAATCCATCTTGTGCTATTGTAACCTGCTGTTAGCCCATTAGTTGCAATCTGTGGGAGGAGAAGAAGACAAATTGTGTCACTATTCCTTATCAAGGGACCACACAGTTGTTTGCCACTTTGACTCTGTGATGGATAGTCATCTTGAGATGTGACAGGTGTGAGACTGGAAATTTAGAAGGAAACAATGCAGGAGCTCAGTAGCATTTTGTTATTGACACTTGGTAGATAACAACAGAGTGTTAATCAATCTCTTGTGTTGTTTTTAACCCCCTATTCTTTTTGTCTTCAAGATGCAGGTTTTCTCATCAGACTGACATGGCAGGAAAAAAGTTCAAGTAGATAGCAGACATTTTTCCTTTACAGAGTACTAGACACAAAATGTCAAATTCCATTAAAAATAAGTATTTGTTTCTTTTGGCAATTATTTTTAACTTTTAGAAAATGGGTCAGGGGTTGGAAAAAGTAGAGTTTAAATATCTGAAATTATTTGCAACTAGACATCCTTTCTTAGAAAGAGAAACAGTGTTTTTTAAACTTTATTGTCAACAGGCTTTTTAATCACTATATTTCCACAAATTAACTTGCTGTAGGCCAGCTCTTATTATTTCCTTCCTAGAGTTAAACTAAAGTGATGAAAAAAAAATAATTCCATGAAAGTTAAATGATCTCATTTACTTTGCTCTGCTTAAAGCCACATGGTTTAAGGAAATGCAGATCCAGGACAATTTCTGCTGATATTTCAGAGTGAACCAAATAGATTTGGTTCCTTTATGACTGTCAGAAAACTGAATAATAGTACAAAATTCACAGTTTTCAAAAAGGTTAGAAGTGGTGTTCAACATGTTTGGGACATACAGAAAAAATAATAGGAGTTTATGTGTGAGCTGAGGTTCGTGTTAAATAAGGATATCTGGTGAGAACTAGAGTTTAATTCAAAGAGGCATCAGTGAACATGGGACTCCTGCCGTACTAACATGAAATGAGAGGCTTGGGTCCAAAGAGTTCACAGTTGATATAACCACGATGAGAAACGAGGAGGACATTGTTGTTATTTATTTAAACATGTAAAATTATATAAACAATGGTGACTGTCTTGAGGCCTCCAGGGAGCTTGCAGGAACTGAAGACCAACCTCTAAGACCCTAAGCTCACATCCGATCTACAGAGCTTTGGTAATTAATCTTAGTTTTGGATGTATCTGTTTGCTTTATTTCTTTGTCTTGTCCTGTTATCTTGTATAAAACAAGTTTTTTACACAAATGTTCCTGCTGATGGTAAAGGAAAATTCTAAGGGTACTAGCGGAGCCTTTCAGTGGTTCCGCAATAAAAGACCAGCTTGTTCATACTCTGTGTTTTATTTTGACAGTGTAGCAATCTGATGTATGTTTGATTGGTGAATTAAATATCATGTTTTTTGACACAAAACAAAACAGAAAATATGCAGTCATTCATTTTAGTAAGCCTGAGGGTTGAGTGCCCTGCTCATGGATTGTTCTGAAACTTGCAGAAACATCCAGCAAAGCCTGCACACATGGATGCCCCAGCAGCCATCCTGACATGATTTCAGATGGCGTCAAGGAGCTATACGGTAAGTAGGATGTTCTGTGCTGCTCTTCAACTCTCACGCTGTGGCACAATAGGTTGGTGAATTGGTGTAAAGGCACACTTGTTCCCTAAATCAGGTTTCCAAGGTCTAGCTGGAAGAAACAGACTGGATACCTTTTACCCCTTCTGCTTACTTCTGTTCAAAAATTTACATCTGTTTTGTCACATAGCTTCTGCTTGGCTATGCTTTGCAAGGCAGAGTTATGATGTACACTATATCAGCTTCTTCCGTCTGACAGGCATTCACACAAGCACCTTTCATCTCCACTGTGGGAAATATTAGGGATGGCAAGTGATACACCACTACAGTTCTAAAATGTCTCTATCAAGTTTCCACATTAGCTTGCTTTCACCACTTTCTCCTTGCCTTCTGAGTTTAAGTGGCTGCCAATGAAATCTCAGAAAGGTCTCATCAGATTTGAAGCTCCTGTGAGAGCTGGAGGAATATTTATCATGTGATCTTCATAGATGAGATTTGAGAAACTTGTTTCTGTGCATCCAAATCACATTCAGGTTCTGTGAAAAGAACAGTAATCAATCAATGACAGTATTATAGGAAATAAAAAATTCTTATGCACAAGCATTAACTAGCAACTCCTCACACCTTGTCCTTTAGCAATACCAGCTGACCACCCAGTTCATCACTTTATGTACCACCAACATCTGTTTCCATGTCACTGTGGCTTTCCCAAGCAGAAAGGTAGTTTGTGTGCTTTATAGCTCCCACATGTCTGACATTGTTATTCCATAACCTTGTGCTGCTGTTCTTGCACCCCATGCCCCTAAACCTTGGCTCTTAAATGCTTCTCTGCCTTCCACCCCACCTCCATAACAGCTGAAAGGCAAAAATGCCCAACAGCAGCTGGGATTCCTAAGAAAAAACAGCAATAAGATAACATACCTCTAAGATGAAGGAGACATGTAGGTTTCTGAATGCTTGAGTGACAAGTTTTAGTCATTCACAATAGACAGAATTTGATATTTTACAAAGAATTACCTAGAGCAGGTCGAATAGAGGAAGTATATCAGAAAAATATGTCACTCATGTCACTAGGACTGATGATCTAGGTTCACATTTGGTCTAGCTGGAGACTTTCTGTGAAGTACTGTAACATTGCAGCCTAGCTTCTTGAAGGTATTTGAAAACTACTGAAATCCAGCTTCTTTTCAGACAGAACAGACAAAAAATCTTTTCACTGAGTGTGTCATTGTTCAAAACAGAGCAAAGGATTGCATTAAAGCAGAAATTACCAGGCTGCAGTGTACATATTAATCATTATATCTGAAATACTGCCAAGTGATACCCAGAAACTGCTTTGGGTTGTCTTTGTGCCACATATTCACAGCCTGTGGCAAACAAAGGAAAGCCTGTGGACTCCAGCATTAATAAGGCTTCCTTGTGCAAAGAGAATTAAATACCTAAATATCATTAAAGGCCTACACTTTACTATCCTACTTTTAGAATAGGGATTATTTATAACATTTCTGCTGGTTACTATTATATAAATGTCTAGGAAAATGGAATGTTTGATAGTGTGCTGTGTTCAGTACATATTATGGTGGGCCTTGATTTTGACTGGGGCTTGATGGCTACTGTAATACAAGCAAATAATAATAATAGCTTAAGAATATCAAAGAGAAAAGGAGAACAGGATGTCTTTTATGCTTAGGAAAAGATTAGGTCAATTGATCTAGAATTCAGAAAGCGGTAGATGAGAAGACAAGTGTAACTTGTTATTGTTAGAAAGTAGAAATCTGTTAGCCTTTGATTTACTTGTAACACTGTTTAGCACACTGTTAAGTACAAAAAGAGTCAGGAGAACATAATATATCAATGTAGTTGCTAATATTCTTTAGAAAAAGCTAGTAAGGAACAAAGAGAATAGGCACGAGAGAATTTTTATCTAATACAATTCTTTGCTCAGTCTGAGCAATGTTCTATTTAACAAAATTGTTTTCTCCTTAGTTAATGAGAACAGGGTTCAGATGAAATAAAACAATTTTCAGATGAATAGCTAATATGTCCTGTCATGCATGCCCTCCTAACAGCATGTCTTTCTAGCCTGTTGAAATACTTATATCATATGGAGAGACCTGAAAAGTTTGAACATTTTGGTCCACTGCCAAGAAAAGCTATTTATCAGTGGTACATACTGTGCTGATATATACCACAAGAACAGATATTTAACTAAGAATGAACATTAGGACAAGACCCTTTCCCTTCCTCCAGTGCATTAAGACAGACTGGGATGCTGTGCTCTCTTCTCCAGAACCTTCATGAACAAGCCTCAAATCTATCTTAATAATGTAGTTCTGTTAAACACAGTTCGTATAAGATTCAAAGTCATTAATCTCACAAGCCGCCCAAGAAGCAGTACCATGCTGCTCTCGCATTTTATGAGTGGAGAATTAAGGTGCAGGAAGTTTATGTGGATGGTGTGTAGGTGGCTGTAGGTGGTATGATGAGCTGGCATGCCTGGAAGGGCATGTGTCAAATGACTGGCTGTACTACGTCATATTCTTTCTCCATAAAATGTACCCCCATGTACTGAACAAGAAGTACCAGCTTTGCTGCAGGGTAGCAGTTGACTCTGAACCAACCCATAACTGTCTCAGCACATTCACAGTAGACATGTATTCCTCAAAGTAACTTCTAGACTGCTCACTCATCAAATTAAGTATGAGTTTTGAGAATGCACTTTTTGTCCATTGCAGCTGTACAGAAGAATGTGTCATGAAGAAGACTTTATTTCCTTTGGCAGTCGAGCTAACACCTTCAAAGAAGCTCAGGGAGAGGGAGCTCAAGATGCCATTAAGAATTTCAGGCAGATCTTGTTTGAGCTGGGGACGGTTGCTGTCATTACATGTTGGTATGCTCCAAAGGTCAGCTAGATCAAAAGCTCTGCTCAGCAGCCAATTAGTACATTATTTAATATCAGGGAAAATAGAAGAAAAAAAAAAAGAAACAATTACATTTTCAATATAGAAAAAGCAAGTGACTGCAATATAGTCTGCAAGTGCCACCCAGGAGGGCTGGGATAATTTACTATGATAGGATTAAATTATAGTTCTCTTACTTTTGGGGAGGTTTAAGTCTTCAACTTTAATATTTCTTTGGTGCATTAGCTGCATTTGCATTTATCATTGGCTTGTACAATGGAATTTTCACAGGACTTGACATTTTGAAGTCCTAACTTAGCATTTGGTCCAACTGCCTTTGAAGTCAACAAGAAGATTGCCACTAAGTTCAGTGAGAAGTTGGATCAGGCTTTATAATCACTACAGACTCATTATAATCTCACAGCTGGTAACAACCATTTAGAAGTGTAGTATAAAAACTGTGATACTGCTGGGATGAGTTCAGTGAGAAGCAGAATCCCATCACAATTAACATAACAATTTAAACAGATTTTAGAATTAGGTGCTCTCTTTGCACAGTAGTATCAGATGACTCTTCTCAAAATTTGCTGAGAAGAATCTCTAAATTTGCTCTCTGATCTCCCTGAATCCTTTAATATGCTTTTGTTTCTTTAACTTCAAATCAAACAATGAAACTTCCTTCTGTCACCACAGAAAACAATTTTCTGCAGAATGGTTGCTTTTCCAGTGCTTTGCTAAAATGGCTCCTGGTAGGATTAGATCTAGAATCATGGCAATTGCAAATGCTAACCCTTTTCCCATTACACTTCACAATTCGTATATGGTCAGCTACTCCATGTTCTCACTGTGCAGATGCTCAGACTGGTACAATGAGCAAATTGAGGGCAGATCCTTTCAAAATGAATTGAGGTTCTGCAATTGTTTTGTGAATGACTATTTATTATGATTATAAACTAGAGGGTGAATGTTTCTGATGGGATTGAGGGGTCCCCAGGACTCAGGTGAGTTGGTGTTTGGCTGCTCTGACTACACAGGTTTAGACTGACCTAAATGGGAGGTATGTTGCACACATGAAATCATGTTCCTTTGTGTCCTTCGAGTAAACTTGCAAGTATCAGCCCAAAGAGGTACTAAAGTTGATTAAGGACAAAATCTGAAGATGGAATAAAGTGGTCTCAGAAGCGTCTAGGTGACTCAAAATACTGAGCATCTACCCATTAAATTTGCCCACGAGAAAATGTTGCATGCCTGAAACTATATTTATGTTTTTCCTTCCAAAGAGTATTCTAAAATATTCTTTAAAGTATTCTTAAACACTTCATCCAGAACCGCTGTCTCCTCATAATGTGAAAAACTTCTCAAAAGTCACGATTTCCTCTTTGAGCCAGATGCAAATGAAACTGCATTGAACATCGGTGTAGTTCCTTTTCACAGGTGAGGAAAATCTTTGCAATCTTTCTTCCACAAAAGGTGCCTGGCAGAAGTGTATGTCAGACATTGGGTACCCAGAGAAGACCCACAGGTAACAAGTGCTGTAATGACAAAACACTATAATTGCCATTATAATTTGCCACTTCTGCTTCTTTTGCATCTGTTTTTCGTCTCAGAGCTGCAAGAAAAATTTGAAAGGATGGTTTTCATTAATTTTTGGTGGTTCTTTGTAGAACAGCAGGTATTTAGGGTACAACCAAAAAGCACTGATCTAGTTCCTTCATGATATTGTAATGATCCTTACCTTATTATTTTTGCTTTTTTACTTATTTTTATTTTTTATTTTTCTGCTGTCTTGTATAACAGATTATATCCCATGCTGATGCTAAATATTGCCTATATGTATGGATCTTTGTTACGTATATTGGTTTCTCTTCCAGACTCAAATATGTAAAGTCTCAGAACCCATACACACTCTAACACAAATCCACATGGAGAAAGACAGAATAATCCTCCATATCATGCTATAGTAATAATCTAGTTTAATGCAATCTTGGAGCATAGGCTAAACCAGTGAACCACTTCTGCTTACTGATGTGGTTTACATGAGGCACAGAGCCTGGGGAGAGAATGATTTCCTTGTAATACAGTGATCCATCCATTACTTTTTATATTGAACCAATCAATTTACTTCTTTATGACATGCCTTATGTTTGGGGAATCTGAAATTCTGATTCACTTCAAGTCCTTTTAATTATAGTATATTCATTGAAAACAGGTGCTTTTAATATTCAACTTGAGAGTTTTATGAGCTATGCAAATATTTAATTTGTGGCATTTTTCTGGTGCTCACAGCCAAAACTCGATAGCAAATTTTTCAGAAGGCTATTTTATCTTACAGAAACCTAGGGGAATTCATATTCCCAAAACTTACTTTTTAATTTGCAGATTATATATTGTACTCTACCTTAATTTTTATGCTTTTAAAGTTTTCTATAGTAAGGAAATGAAAGTGTAATATCAGTCTCTGATGTTTAAAAATACATACATAAATTTTTGGTCAACTTGACTAAATGAAGGAGTCTAGTTATTAAATGGTATTTTATGTTGTGACTTTTTTGACATTGTGCAGCTAGGTTAGCTTTGGAAAGGCTGGAAATTCTACCATAAAGCTCTTCTACTTGTGTACTGCATTTTGAAGAAGTTAATCCACTGAAATTTTCAAGTAGAAGCCAGTTGAAGGAAACCAGTTAAAGAAAAAAACTGAGCAATGCTGAATTGCAAATATGGATGCACCACTAGATATCAGAATTTTGACAATGATTCATCTTTTGTCTATAATATTACCATAGAGAAACTCTAAAAATCAAACTAAGCAGAAAAATATTCATGTCAGGTTAATAGCAGCTGTCAGAGAAGATTCACTCTGACACTGGTAGAGGGAGTGTTATTTCTAAATATCAGCTGCTGAAAAGAAATCTACCCCCAGCCCACAAAAAACAAACTCTCAGACCCATAGACATTCGAGACACCAATAGCTATTAACACATCCACTCCCCATCAATGCATTCTCAGCCCTCCTCTACATCTACCATTGCTCCTACCTCCTCTCTAATGTTTCAGTGCTGATGCATGGTTTCTACCAAAACAGAAAACAAACCTAAAATAAATCCCAACTGAAGCAACTTCTTGTGGCAAAAAGAGTCCTGAACGTAGTAATTATGTAACAGGGCAAAAAAAAATAAAAGGAAGAATGATCATTAATGTTTTCAATTGAGAGGAACAGTAGAATGAAAATATAGTCAAAAAGAAATCCTTTAATGTGCACATCCTAAAAAGCTCAGAGCCCTTTTTTTGGAATTCTGTTTTCCTGAGAGCTGGCTATGTCTTCCTTATTCTCAGGGCCAAGCTGTCCTTACTTGTTCTAATCCATGCAAAGGTACCTTGGCTATAGATCCTCAGCAGCCCGCAGTAGCCCTTATCTTCTTCTTTGCCCCATATTACTGCCTTCTATTGTTCCTCCTGTCTCAATCAGTCATGCAAGAGGTCTCTCAACACATTTTTCCCATATCTTAATTTGCAAGGCAACAGTGAGCCATTCCCTATCCCCATTTCCTAATCATCTTATTATTTTTCTTATCTCATAGATGACTGTGTACCTCAGATGATGGCTGAAGAGGGGGCATGGTGGATAACCTCACAGCCCTGCTGTTCAACAGAGAACACAAGCACAGAGCTCTTTTATGACCCCTTCTTCAGTAAGCAATTAACCACCAAAGCCACGGGCAGTTTTTCTGATCCATGAACACTACTGAATTCACCATTGTTTTCTAGTGATTTCTGCAACACTGAATCATATCATAGAACAGAATTGTAGAATCATCAAGGTTGGAAAAGTCCTCCAAGATCAAGTCCAAAATAGCACCATGCCCACTATACCATATCACAACATATCACTAAACCATATCACATCTACTAACTTTTGAACACTTCCAGGGATGGTGACTCCACCGCTTCCATGGAGAGCAGGTTCCAATGTTTAACCACTATTTCAGTGAAGAAATTTTTCCTAGTATCCAACCTAAACATCCCCTATTGCAACTTTCCTCTTGTCCTACTGGAAGCTGTCTGGGAGAAGAGGCTAACCCCCACCTGGCCACAATCTCTTTTCAGGTAGCTGTGGAAAGCAAACAGGTCTCCCCTTAGCCTTCTTTTCTCCAGCCTTAACACTCCCAGCTCCCTCAGTCACTCCTCATCAGATTTGTGCTCCAGACCCTCCCCCAGCTCTATTGGCTTTCTCTGGGCAACTATTCCTCTTTCCACAAAGGCTGAATGCAGAACGGAACCATCTTTTTCTTTAGGGTACCTTACTTTTCTGAATAACAATATGCCATACAAATAATATGTAATTTGGTGTTTTCTTCATCTCCTAGTCTTTTAAGTACCACTGATTTCCACTTTTTACTTTCTTGATGAATAATACACACACACTCATACACACACAGATACTAACTGGTGTTTGCAAGCTGTACTTCCTCTTCCTGGATATTCTAAGTCTTCCAACTCAGGCATTAACACTTTGGTACGTGCTGAAATGCTCTCCTGAATCAGAGCCCTAGTATTTTACAACGTGAAGTAAAATGGATGGACGTTTTAATGTTTCCTCTTGTATGTGAAGTACTCTTTCATCTCTGTATATTAGGAACGTATTTTTGGGATCATTTTGAAATAATGCTCTCTTGTTTAACCCTAAAACAGAAACACACATCTTGAATAACCCAGTGTGCTTTTCAATTGGAGATGCTGGAGTGGATACTGGCTACAATTTTGAAGCAGTTTTGTATGATTGTGGGTGCTTGGGTTGCAAGGTTGCACCCACAGCTCATCATGCTATGGTCAGCAGCAAGGACACATTTCAGAAGAGCATGAGTGAGGCTTTGCTCCTTCCTCCTGAGAACCCTTTTTCCTGCTTTATAGAGAAGAATGGCATTTCTCAGAAGACACCCATCAGAAGGTCATTGAGCTCAGAATTTTCTGACAATTTTTCTTCTTTATAGTTCTACAGGAATAACCTCACACATTGTTCCTGGAAATTGGCCACCAGAGTTCTTTTAAAGTTTGTTTTTATGATTTGGCTGAATTTTGACCCAAAAAAAAAAGAATAATAAAAAAAGGAACCTGCTAAGTCATAGGTCAGTTTTTCATGAGTCTACAACAAAACTGTATGCAATAAAAATAGATTGCACCCATTCCTGCTGTTAAACAGCATGAAAGAAACAACAGAATTTACACTACATTGAAAGGAAAATGCCTTCTCCCACCCATAATAAAAAGATTGAGTTCAGGGTCACTTCCTAATAGGTGTTATTTCCCCTATTTTAATAAAGGTATTTTAACACCTGTATTCCATGCCAGACAGTATAGTCATTTTTTCCACTGAATGGCTTAATGAAATGCTGGAGTGGGGTGCACGAGCACTCCTCAAAGAGTGGTGCTTCAAGCCAAACACAACTAACCTGCAGAAGGAGGAAGCCAGAGAAAGCAGCAACTGCCCCTAATTACAAACAGACGACTTCCAGTCCAGAGAAGAATGGGGAGGCTTTCAGGCTGGAAAAAAGGTCAGGAAGCCCATCTAGGTCAGCCAGTCTCTGGCTTTGAATTGGCACTTGTACTACCCTCACCCACCCCCACAGTCTCACACACAGACTATTTTTGTTCTCCAAATAGTTGCCCAATGTGTGCTGAAAACTATTTATACTCATTGGGATCGCCTCTGTCCTCAGTGCTTTTCACCATACAGACTGGTTATCTTTGCTAAGTTAGAGACCAAACCTCCTGTGAGCGGAGAGCTGTGTCATTCCTACACAAGTCAGCAAGACGCTCTAAAAAAAATTAAACTCTTATTGTAGGAAAGTTATATATTTCCATGGATCTTTTTATTCTGATTTCTGATGTATTTTCTTCATCAAATGTCATTGCACCTTCCTCTCATGGATGAGGAAAAAACCAGGAAAGCTGATGTAAAGCAGAGATACTGCACTCCAGTCACCCACTTTCTTGGGCAGATCTGACAAGGTGGAGTGTCCTGGGCTGCATATGAATGATTTCCTCAGTGCCAGTCCATTTTGCTTCCGTACTGATTTTCACACTGAATCTTGGATCCAGCTGGGCTGGGAACATGAAGCTAACCAAATGGAGGCATGAATTTCTCATGGACTTGTCCAAAGACAACCAGCACACTCGTGGCCACGAGGAGCAGAGCACAAGCTCATTTTATAAAGCCTTAGTGGTTCTTGCAGCTCACTCTTTGTTGCTCTAGGAAGATGAAACTACATGTGTTCCCTGTGATTTGGGGTTTGGCAGCAAATGCATTGCACAGGATGAAGAATGTATGCAGCCTTTGTGTATCTTTGTAAGCATTCGCTTAGAACTAGAAGGTTATTTTGCTCAGGCAAATTAAAAATCCTCTAGAAGGAAAATGAGAATGCTTGTGGTCTCTATCAGATATCTTAGCAAACTGCATTGTAAATGAAGTTTTTCTTTGCCTATTTCCTGTGTTTGACAACTAGAATTTGAAACTTCACTGTGTCAGTATGACTGAAGGCCAGAAGATCAAACAATAAACATCCATTGGACTGAAAAAGCAGAAAAAAATGGTCTCTGACTTTAGCAGGCCATGCTGCACAGACAAATTTGCTAAACTTAGTTATGATCTGAACTCTAATATTCTTCTGTGTAGCTGTAATTTGCATGAACTTTTGTTCATCATTTGCATCATTTGCATGATGAGAATGGTGGCCAGAAGGAGTCATTAGTGTAACCACAACTTATTAGTTGTATATATAGTTGTATATATTAGTAATATAGATGACTGAGTTTGTTGCAGGAATTACTGGGAAACACTCCTCAACCTACATCATACCAAGGGTCAGACTGTTTGACTGTAATGGCCTATCCTGGTTTTATCAATGTTCTGACAGTACTTAGGCAATATAGGTAACAGCAGCCAATTTGCCAAAGGCTTGCACAACACTCGCAGCAGAACCATAACTAGTTTTACCCCAAAACAGTACACAAATTAAGGATGTCTATCTAAGAGACAAGCAGGACAAAAGGTTTGTAGTTAGTTTCACACTAAAATTCTCTCTCCCTTTATAAAAAGCACTGGAAGGAAGGCAGAAGTATTTTAAGCATCACAGAGACTAATGAATAGGGATGCCAGCATATTCACTTAGAGATTGTATTGTCAGGAGTTGTTTTCTGGGCTAAGATACTAAAGACAGTAGGAACCAGCAAGAAAAGGAACACTGTAAAAATGCAAATCTGTTAAGTGTTGAATCTATTAATCCATAGCACACTTTCTTCTGAATCATACTTACTCAGACATGCAGCTCATAAATTATTTATTGATTGTGGTCAAATGACTGTTGGCACTTTCGTAATTATCTTTTGTGTGAAAGTTCATATAGCATACAGAGATATTTCAATAGCAACTGAAGATCTGTGAGTTCCTTTAATATTACAGAGAAGAAATGGCAGCTAATTGCAGAGTTGTTGCATATTTGATTTTGAAACGTGGCAAAGCTAAAAGGATTATATTAAATTTTAATTTTTTTAAAAGAATACTTATTTTGTGCAAAGTCCTAATAACTTACATAGGTCCTCTGTGCTGGGCATTCAGGAATAGAAAAAAAAAGTAGAAGAAGAAGCTAGCAAAAGTAATTTTTGTAACATTACAGACCTGTTAGAAGTTTTTCAGTGAAAAGGAGTCTATAATGTTTGTCATGCTCTGTAATGTCATCAATTACTGGACTGATGTTTTTAGCAACATGGAATGAAAGTGATTAATTTCATACTCTGAATAATAACAATCAGACTAAAAGAGACTCCTCTCATACAGAGACCTCATAGCATGTAATGAAATCATAACTGAAAAGGAGGTAGAAATGAGGCTTACTTTCATGGTATGGTAAATGGAAATATAAAGCTAAAATCACCATACATGGATAATGAACAGGCAACAGTAAATTTCAGGCACAAGACTTTCACTAAAAATAGTGCTCAAATCCTCCATAAACCTTCACACTGCCGGAAGCCAAGGAGGAAGGACAGAACCTGACAACCACTAGGGGAGCCTTCCAGCCTAAACCGCAGCCTGATTCCAATTTTGGCTAGTTTGTGGAATTCAGTGGGAATAAGACTTTAGTTCTTCTGCCTTTTGAAATAATATCTCCAGATGCCAGTGAGCTCTCAAAGAAAGTGGCCTTGGAGCCAATATGCAAGCATAAAATATAAAGCAGAACAGAAATCTGAATTAGGTATATGAATTCCTGTATGTAAAGAGGGAATATGCTTTTCCACTTCAGATTTTATGGAGAATTTCCTAACTGCATCAGAGCTGACTGATAATATGATGTGCCATGGTAAGTGAGACACAGTTACCTCTTACAATAAGGCAGCACACTTGCTGCCAGACTATAATTTGTTGAGTTAGAAGTCTAAGAGGAAAACTCTTCTTGTAGTTAGATGGTATAGTTTTTTAAAACTTTGTTTAACAAGATTATATAAAATTCTTGGTTAAAGAGCTTGACTTCTTTGAAAAAGTTCCATATCCACACATACATAATTTCTTGGAAACAATTCAAGGTACTTTGAAAATACATTTAGTACCAAAATACATGTGCCATGTGTCCTTTCATGTGTAATAGATTTAATGTACTTTACACCAAATTGTGCGATTAATTTAGTCACATTTGCTGGGGAATAAGTTTTTGTATGTATGGGAATGGATTAAGTAATGCAATGAATGTGGCAGTTCAGTCAGATCTTTGTAAATTAAGTTTACAAAATTAAATGAAATGAACCTTCCCTCTACTTTTCTTCAGAAGAAAGAAAAGTTGTTATATGAAAGTGAATATTCTAAACAGTTTGGAATGGTAAAACCACTCCTCAGAGTCTATGTGGACATTGAGGTGCATCACAGCAATGGATTTGCTGTCAAAAGGGAATTTAATTGAACAGAAGTTTTCTTTGCTTCCATTTGCTCTTAAGAGCATAATGACTCGAGCAACTGGCTTAAATAGTTTTGTAAATCTTCATGGATAGAATGATTCTGGAACATTTATTTCTAAAAATCACACATTCATAGAATAGGCTGACTTGGAAGAGAATCAAAAGGATAAGTGAGTTCAATCGCTGGGCCTGCACAGCACCATCCCCAAGCATCACACCATGAGCCTGAGAGCATTGTCCAAATTCTACTTGAAGTCTGTCAGGTTTGGGACTGTGATCACTGCCCTGGAGAGCCTGTTTCAGTGACCAGGCACTCTCTGGGTGAAGCAGCTTTTTCTAATACCCAGCCTAATCTTTCCCTGATTCAGGCCATTTCCTCAGGTCACTGGTCACCACAGAGAAGAGATCAGTGCCTGCCCCTCCTCTTCCCATCACAAGGAAGTTCCAGACTGCGATGAGATCTCTCAGTCTCCTCCAGGCAGAACAGACACAGTGACCTCAGCTGCTCCTCATACAATTTCCCTTTAAGGCTCTTCACTATCACTGTCCTCCTCTGGACATTGTTGTTGCCTTGATTTTCACAGTTCTTCAACGTTTTAATTCTGTAGATAGAGTTCTCACACACTTTCTGTAAACATCAGCCATGTTATGCTAACCGACCTCTTTTGCTTTCATTCTTTCTCCTGAGGTGGAGAAGTTTGATGGATTTCTCCTTTGACCTATGTGGTTGAGGGGTGGTAATTTCACCCTCCAATCCATGGGGTTTTCTAAAGGTGTATAAAATAAAGAGTCTGGGTCCCTTCGGCCCTTCTTTGATCCTGTCCTGACAACTGGCCTGTGTGTGTGTTCCTTCGTGTCCAAGTGCAACACATTGTCTAATATCTTAATGTCTTACATGGCAGTGACCAAAACTGTACACAATACTCAAGGTGAGGCCGCCCCAGTGCAGAGCAGTACGGAACAATTTTCTTCACGTCAATATGTGCTTCCTTTATGTTTGGGTAGACCTGTTAGCCGAGAGTGTCTAAAAGATTTAAAAAGGCTTTTGTCTTCTTTTTTCCCCAACTGAAAATGTCATGAATTGAGTGAATAGAAGCCAACAGTTCTCCATCCTTGAAAGCTTCTTTCCAAAAGGAATCCTACTGGTATCTGAATAAAGGGCCATCATCTTGGTGAGAACAGGGAGAGAGCACAGCTGGAAAAATGCTATGGTATCAGATGAATTCTACTTAAGATTTCATTTTCACTAGTGACTGGACAGGATATTCTGATTAGTGGAGCTAAATAAAATGAATCACCTAGCCCAAAGAGAAGGAAAATAATTTCTTATGAAAAAAACCCTATATAATTCAAAATTTCCTTTTATTAGATCACTTTGCAGAAATAAAACTTCCTAATAAGGAGGAGCAATGGGAAATATTAAGTACAATAGAATAAGTGTGGATGCTACTTGGATATAGAGAAGCCAAGGAAGGAAATGTTACAGCCTTAGAATAGCCACCATCCCTGTTCTATGGATTGTTTGAGAAAACACTCAGAATGACCACGTGCATCATTCAATTGAAGCCACTGGAATGTTAAGAATTAAAACAGAAAAAATATTATTTAAGTTTTCCAAATTTTTTTATTTTGAGGAAAGTAGTGGATCATCTTTTAGAATGGAATAAAAATTTTCAAATGTGCAAAACTTTAACACAGGAAAAAAAAATCTGTGCCCATAAGTACTTTCAAAACGTTTTTCATATTTGTCCAAATATCTTGGAATGAAACCTAGAAATGTTGCTCAGCTTCATTCTACACTGCTGTGCAAATGTTACCACCCGTTTTCACTTGGCATTTTCCCAACAAAAGACACATACTTCTCTGAACACATTTGACTGAAAATGGAGAGGAAGCTGTAGTTCAAAGCTAATTACATCTTGCTTGATCTTCTTTTCTGTTATTCATTTCTGCTCACACATGCTACTGCTTAGCAGTCCTCACTGTTCTCGGCCTTCAGCAGAACCATCCACATCTCTTCCTGCCGTTAGCTCACACCATAAAAATACACACAAGCAGAAAACAGCAGTTAACAACTTTAAGCTTTCTTTACTGCACAAATCAATCAGTAATGGCTGGCATGACTGGGAGCATAAAATATGTTTTTCATGCCTGCCTTTGAAATGAAAACTCTTTTCTTCAGAAACTCCAGCTTTAGGAGACTAGATTAGAGAGGCCAAACTGATTAAAGAGTTTGTTAATGTCTAGTTCAGATGCAATGTATGCTTCCTCCAGACCAGTCCAGACTGGTTTAGGTGGTTGATCTGGCAGTCAGAATACTGTAGCTCTGGAAGAAATAACCATGTGTTTGTGGGTGGTTGCATTTTTCTGTTGTAGTTTGAAAGTTGTATTGACTTACATTTCCAGTAAACCACACCAGCTTCTGAGTTTGGAATAACACGGTACCATTATATGTCATTCAGTTACTACCCACATCACAGTCTCTGTGTGGGGGAGGTAGGGAACACTAAGGATAATGTGGCCCAGTTACTAAATGGAGGGGGATCCTGGTAACACAGGATGCAGAGATGGCAGATTTACTGAACACCTTCTTTGCATTAGTGTTCATTGACAAGAATAGCCCTCAGGGTCCTCTCACCCCAAAGACCAGGATAAAAGAGTGTTTGAAGGAAGTGTTGTTGTGTTGGCCAAGCAGGATTGGGTTTGAGAACATCCAGGCAAACATGACATCCACAAGTCCACAGGCCCTGATGGATGCATCCATGAGTGCTGATAGAGCTGATGGGCACCATAACCAGGCCACTCACAATCATCTTTGAAAGCTCATGCTGGGCAGGAGAGGTGCCTGAAGACTGGAAGACAACAAATGCCACTCCAGTCTTCAAAAAGGACAAAAGGGAGGGCCCAAGGGACTGCTGGCAGTCCATCTC
>VXBT01005950.1:677927-720722 GCA_013400235.1 Oriolus oriolus | reverse complement strand
CCTCCCTGGGCATTCCATTCCAATGTCCAGTCACTCAGTCTGTGAAGAACTTTTTCCCGATGTCCAACCTAAACCTTCCCTGGCACAATTTGAGACCATTTCCTCTTGTCCTGTCGCTGGTTGCCTGGGAGAAGAGGCCGACCCCCACCTGGCTACAGCCTCCTTTCAGGTGGCTGTAGAGAGTGATAATGTCCCCCCGAGTCTCCTTTTCTCCAGGCTGAACATCCCCAGCTCCCTCAGCTGCTCCTCTTAGGATTGTGCTCCACACCCTTCACCAGCTCCATTGCCCTTATCTGGATCTGCTTCTGCACCTCAGTGTCCTTCCTGAATGGAGGGGCACAGAACTGGACACAGTACTCAAGGTGTGGCCTCAGCAGTGCCGAGTACAAGACACACCTTATTTAATGTCCCATCCCTTCTGCTCCACTAATGCTGGCATGAAGTATTTGGAAAAGAGATGTTGTCAGGCATTTCTTAGTCAGAAGAAACCCCAACATAAGAAGGACATGAAAGTGTTGGAGCATGTCCAGAGGAGGCCATGAGGGCTGGAGCACCTCAGCTGTGAAGATGGGCTGAGACAGTTGAGGCTGTTCTGGAGAAGAGAAGGTTTCATGAAGATCTCATAACAACCTTCGAGTACCTGAAGGGGGAAAACAGGGAAGTCAGAGAGGGACTTATCACAAGGGCATGTTGTGATAGGACAAGAAGTAAGGGATACAAACTGAAAGAGGGGAAATTTAGGTTTGATATTAGAAAGAAATCTTTTATTGTGAGGGTGGTGAGATATTGGAACAGGTTGTCCAAGGAAGTTGTGGATGCCTGATTGCTGGCAGGGCCAGGTTGGATAAGGCCTTGAACAGCCTTGTCTCATGGGAAGTGTCCCTGCCTATGTCAGGGGGGGTCGGGACTAAATGATCTTTGAGGTCCCTTCCAACCCTTAACATTCTGTATTTCTGTGACTCTTGTCATCATTGCCTGTCTCATTATCATCAAGCTTTATGGCTTTTGATGTGAAAGCCATATTTGGCCCCCTATTTGGCCTTTTAAGTGAAAAAGTTGAAAACGTAGTAGAAAAAGAACATAAAAACTCAGATTACTTTCAAATAGTGTGATGCTGCATGCTTTCTCAGTTAGCTTGGAGGAAAGTGAAATGTATCCTCTAGCATTAAAAATATATCCAGTCATTAAAACAGCAGTTTGCATTGAATAATCAGATCTTTTGACACCTGTCTTGTGGACCATGTGTCTCATTGGTGGAGCCAGGCTCTTCTCAGTGGTGCCAAGCAATAGACAAGAGGCAACAGGCAGAAACTGATGCTCAGGAATTTTCACCTGAATATGAGGAAGAAGTTTAATGTGCGGTTGACCATGCACTGGGACAGGCTGCCCAGAAAGGTTGTGGTGTCTCCCACATTGGAGATACTCAAGAGTCATCGGGACACAATCCAGTGCAATGTGCTCTAGGATGGCCCTGCTTGAGCAAGGAAGTTGGACCAGATGATCCCTTCCAACCTTTCCCATTCTGTGATTCTACAGTTTGTGTTAGGGGTTGCCAAATCTGGCAGCCCAGTGGAGGTGAGGCTGCCCCATGCCCCATTTGCCCCCAGCAGCAGGGCTGGGCGTGTATTGCATTGCCAGCAGGCAGACATGCACTCACTGTACAGCATGTGTACATGGAGGCACGGAAAACCCCACAGCATGGGCAGGAACACTTAGCACAGGCACAAACAGCACCAGGGGTCTCTTTGTTCCCCTCTGGCTGATCAGGATGAAGAACTTTTTTGTATGCACACACATCCCCTTAGCTACCTATCCTATATGTGGACCCCTCCAGTAGCAGAGCTTAGACAGGGCTCCTGTGGCACCTGGAGGGGATGGGACAGTGGCCTCTGTTGCCCTTGTGGGGCTGCTGGGGCTCCCCTCAGGCTTGGGCCTCCTGCTTCTGTCATGGTGCGTGGGGATTAGCCACTTGTCACCATCGTCCTAGGTACCAGGATTTAAGGTTTAAACTTTGAAATTTTCTTTTTTTTTTTTTAGTGGTGATGGTGACTTGAGAACAGAATTGAAAATTTAAAGACATTTTTTCTCAAATAATTACACAATACAAAGAACCTAGGGAAATTATGTTGAATTGAAAACAGAAATAAAAGCCTTAGATTAAATACAACTGTGAATGTAGACAGCTGTGCTCTGGAAATCCATAATACTGAATATAGTTCTGGAATATCTGGAGAGCCAGTTAGGAAAATAGGGCCTGTGTGAAAAAGGAATAGTCTGTGCTTATTCTGGAGCTTGTCAGAACAAATTCACTGTTCCTTTTTCAGGGCTGTGAAATGTGACACTTCTCCATGCAAATGACAGGTCTGAAAGATATTGAATGAGAACCATAATATCTTTCAAATGATACTAGTATAATTTTTGATGGAATAAAAGGACAAGGATCTCATCGAGTAACAGAAGCTTATGTTTCCTGGCACATACAGGAAAAGATGTGGAGTTATTCCTCTTGGAAAAAATACTACAACTTTGCAAGTTTAACATGAATGTAAATCCTAATATATGTACATCTTCAGTGTGACTGCATTACTAACCAAAGAAAGGGAAATTGCAATGTATGGATGTTTGTAGAATCTGGGACACATTTCTTATCCAGAGTCATCTTTCTATACTATGCCTTGCTTTGTGTTGAATATAAGCAAGCATGATAAACTGAATTCAGACACTCCAAAGGACTAAAATGATAATGCAAAGGTTTCCATAGCAAACTAACAGGCCCAGTTTTCTTATTTTCCTCATTTTATTCAGTCTTCCAGTATAGTTTGGCTGGCATAGCAATGGAGCAATGAAGCTGTGACTCCATCCCAATCTGTGTGTATGTATAAAGGAAAGACTTGACATGAAAGAACCCCTGTTCCTGCCAGCTTGTTTTGAGAGAGAGGAACAAAGACAGATCTGTCTCTAGACACCTGCAGAGCCTTTAGAGATGCATCCAACATAACTCCTCTTTCTTAGGTGTGGCATCCCATGAGCTGAAGAGTAAAAGAAGCCTGATTTGTTTCGCTTAACTGAATTCTGCTTTGCACAACAGGCTTTTAGAAACTTAAATGAATAAATGGGAAATAAGTGGAATTTCTATATATTTTCCATGAAAGTTCAGACAATGCCCAAAACCAGAGACCACTGAAAGAGTTTTTTATTTTAAGAAAATGAGATGTGGCTCTTGGATTATTATTTTCAAGGAGTGGTAATTACTAAATTTGTTATTCTGTTAAACTTACATGACAAATGGGGATTTTGTTTATTTAAAAGACAAAACCACAAACCTGTTGAAATACATATTTTCATTTACCATCTTTATATGTTATTTCTGCTGGTCTAAATGTCAAACTAAAGAGCCCTGTGAGAAAAGCTAAACCACATCACATAAGCTGCCATGGGTGGGAGAGGTTTGACAGAGAGCCATTAACTGCTCCATGGCAGCCTCGCAAGTCAGGCACAGCAGGTGTGAGGCTGCAGCGAGCTGACCGAGGGGAAGATCAATGACACCAGCAGTTATCAGAAAAGTTTGTGTCGTGGCTCACTGTGCTAGTCAAAGATTAGCTTGTCCAAGGTTGGTTATGAAACTGTTGACTTTTTCAAATATCCAGGGTATTTTGAACAGAAGCAAAATAGCAGTTAGAGCTGTGAACTGCAGAGACCTCAATACTTTTGTTCTGGACTTCTTTGCATTTCTGTCTATGCATTTACTCTGTGGCCATCACCTTCAGATATGTAAAGAACACTATGATCACCAAGTTCTTGTGCCTACTTTTATGTGTATTGTGATGAGTTTGTGTATTTCAACCCAGATGTATTATTTGCCTGAGCCACCTGTGCAAGCACAGGATCATCTTGTTTGGGGAACAATGCATTTCCATTGGGAGGAAATTAGTGAATCCTGGGGGCTTAGCTATGAAGTTGCTATGAAAGGAATGAGCATTTCACCTTTCACTGGGCAGCTTGATTTTTCTAGGATAACCTCATCAGTTCAAAGAGCTCAGACTTATATTTTTCAAGGAACCTTTTTCTGCCACTGAAATCCTTGCCATAGTCTAACGGGTCTGCCAATTCATGAAGTAATTAATACCTCTTGTTTCTATTACTATAGGGGAAAAGATCTTTAGTTGTTTGTGATGGATTCTATTTCACCAGCTAATCATCAGTAACTCTGTTTAAAAACATCATGGTGTCATTTAACATTTCCTGTCCTATATTTTATTTTTCTCTTTTTATATTTAATACAGCTTGTATTTAGCTAGCAGCCTTCTTAGCAGTTACCTGCATCATATAACACTCCATCTCCTTGATATTTTAAGGTTGCTTTACATGTTCAACCAGATTTGGGGTTTATGAAGGGGTATTCTAGATATTTCCAGAATCAAGAGAGTGCTCTCAGAGCAGATACCCTAGATTTCTTTCACCAGTCTTACTGCTTAGCTCTATCTTCTCATAGGCCATTTTTAAGAATCCCTGTCAATTCGTCAGCTCAGGTCCAAATGCTCCTTCCTCCTCTTCTGTCCAGCTTGGAAGGCCTGTAATATCTCAATGTCTCTATATGACCACTTCCCAGAATTTCCTTTCTATTTGAAGTAGAGTAGTACTACAGTCATATGGAGATATTTTGTGGAGACCACAGGAAGTCAGATGAAGTAAGATTTAAATATACAGGCTGTAGGATATGTAATCTCCCTGTAACTGTTCTTACATGTACTTAATTTGAAGATCTTTATCTTCATGGCATAGTTATCAAATTATATCATTCGTTGGGAAGAAACTTCACAACTGCTGAGGGAGTGCAGCATAACTAATACCAGAAGAATACCAATCCGTTTGTCAGGCAGCTCCGTGTCCATCTCCTGGGACAAGGAGAAGCAGCTACATCAAACATGGATGTAGCAATGCCCAGGAGGAGGACATGGCCATTCACAAAGCATCTTTTAACAATACAGAAATCATTATCCAAGCCACAAAGAATCATCCTTGGCCAGCACATTTAAATAGTGTACAGAGTGTCCTGACAAGAATAATTGAAGAAAGTATGTCAGGAATTCAAATGAATTACTTTGCTTTTGGCCTCTGCCACAGAAAAGATATTGCAAACTGGAGAAGCCTAGAGCTTTGAAAAAAATCTTAGAGTGAAGACAACTAAATCCTTGTAAGAGGAGCACAGAATGACAGATTTTGTGCCTGTGCTGGCCAAGAGGATGAGCTGCCAGGTCCACAGCAGCGACACAGGATAGCAGAAAGGAAAGAACGCTTCTTTCCTGCTAGTTTCTACCTGATATCAAACATGTGCTATAGCCTCTTCCAGGATAAAGTGGTGTGCTGCAAGCACATCCCAATTTACGTGACACAGAAGCAGCATTACAGTTACACACGCTGCCAGTGCTGATTTTCCCAGCCGTTGCCACAGCCAATGTCTGCTGCTGAGAGCAGCTTCTGGTCTGCAGCTTCCTTTCGCTGTGCTGTGAGCTTGAGCAAGCAGCCTCAGAAGGGAAGACTGGGCAGAGTCTAATAACCCTGTAGTCTCTGGGACAGGAGATATCTGGGATGCTGACAGCATCCCCAGATATCTCTGTGTGTTTGACAGCCAGTGGATTATATAGAATCCATGAGCCTCTCTTGAAGTCATATGGCTGGTTTGGGCTGTGTGTGCAGGTTCCACCTCTAATCTCAGCATTGCCCCAGTCTCACTTCAATTAACACTTTCATAATCTCTAAGACAAAAAGAAACAGTGTATCGACCATAGAAAACACTGGTTCTGAATTATTTAAATTTGAAGAACACATAAACAAGAAAATAAAATATTTTGGAGAAAATGTGTATATAAATAATATATATATTATATATGCAGCATGCACATGTTATCTGTATGTGTGTGTTTATAAAAAAATACATGTACACATATGTGATGTAAGATACAAATATATAGTTGCCTAAGTATGGAAAATAAGTCTTCCTGCTTCTTGTACAGTATAATGATAACTGCAAAGACAACCGTATAAATTTGGGGAAAATGAAAATAAGATGCAGGGAAGAGAATATTGATTGGCTCAACTGTAATCCCAGATCTTCCAGAAAGTAACTTCCGAGGTTCCAAGGTCAAGAACATCTGTGGAGCTCTTACATTTATTATCTGAATCTCCACTAGAGGGCAGTGTGTCCCGTCATTTTCCTACATGTTTGATCACGCACTTTAACTTTCAAGTAGCTCTGAAACGCTGTAACTTTCAAGAACTAAAGACCACACACCCCAAACGCTCAAATTCCTAGTTTTAATTTTAAGGATTACATAACAGAACAGCTTCAGGCCATTCCCTCGGATCGTGTCACTGGTGACCACAGAGAAGGGGTCCGTGCCTGCTCCTCCACTTGCCCTCGAGAGGAAGATGTGAACTGCCACGAGGTCTTCCCTCAGCGTCCTCTTCTCCAGGCTGAGCAATGGGTGCACATGTGTGCGTGCAGGTGTGTGATTTTAGGGACAGTCAGAGCTGATGTGAATGGCAATAGGTCTAGCAATATCTTGAAAGAGATGCACTGAGATTGGAGCGATAAAGAGACACCATAAGCACGCTAATAAGTGCTAAGAGATGATTGCCACAGCGCTTAAGTCTCCTCCAGCAAGTTTTCATGGTTATAAGAACAGGAATAATTCTACCCTATGAACCAAATACCTTTATTGAATATGGAAATAAATACTGTCAGATTTCTGTCTTCTATCATCTCAATTTTATCAGACGTATCAATTGAAGAAAAATTATATGTTGTATTTTCACTTATTTTTGTATTCATTTAAAGATTTAAAAAAGCTCAAACATATGGACACTTTATGTGAAAGTGTACAGAGAAGTTGCATTACGCATCAAAATGAGGTGGGATACCAATGCATTCTGCATATAGTATGGAATGCAAGATGAAATAGGGAAAGGAAAAAATGTCAGCATGTTGACAATAATGAGGAATTGGGGAAACCAAGCCAGAGGTGTTGTGGTCCTGAAACTTTCTGAGGGAGAAAAAGCCATTGCACTCCAAAGAGAGTTTCTAATTGAGAAGGTAGACAGACTCTTTGTAGAGGTAAATGATGGTAAGAGGCTTTAACTTATACATTAACATATTAACTTATATATCTTCCTTTATTTTCTGAAGCCATGTGAGTTTGGGGAGGTAAGAAAGACCCACAGCCTATATAAGTGCTTGCTGGGATCCCCAGGAATATTATTGTAACCTGCTGTTACAAGCATGAAGATGGCAAAATCCAAAAACAGCTGTAAAGATTAAGATCGTAACAGTTAGTGGGGTACCAACATTGCTTTTGTAGTGTGTGTCTATGATAACACAGAGGTCTACCGACATCTGGATGTGTGAATGCAACCAAAACCCAAAGCAGGTATCATGTATGTTTAGGAAATGAAGGACATGGTCATCATGAATGCTGCCAAGCAATAAGGTGCTTAGGGCAGCACTTGATCAGGTAATTTACACCTTTTGTGTATGGCAAGCCCACATTTCCAGAGGTCTGAGTCACTCTGTGAGATGTTTGTTCTGTATCTCGATAGTGTTTATTTGTCTGTTAATCACATTCCTTTCCTTATGGCAGAGGTCTGGAGTTTTACTGCTGCTTCCAGCTTTTCTGCTGAAAAGGTGCCATGTTTCTAAAATGAAAGTGGCTGTTTATGAAGAAAACTATTTACAGACATTCTCTAACTGCAGATAGCCTATTGCAAAAACTAACTTCCTGTGTCTCTCTGCAGTCACTTAAAGTATATCTCTGTCCAGCTGCCACACAAGTTACTTCTCTAACCCCTCTCCCATCTCTAGCTTGAATCTGTTTATACTTCATGTAAGTCTGTTGTCCTTTCTCATTTGATAAAGCTGCTCAGGTACACAGCAGAGGAGAAAAACTTTTGCATTTCCTCAGAATTAAGGCACTCAAGAAAACCACTTCTCCAATTTTCTGTTACTTCACCATAGCCAGCAACAACAGTTAAGATTGTGGAACATACTAGGAAAAGCTCCAAAGGACAATTCACCTGGGTAGCTTTCAGGAGGACAACATGTACTTTTCTTTTTGCAAACTGGGGCATGCCAGAGCCAGGTCATATGGGCAGTGGTGCAGAAACTGGGGAAAGAAAACCATCAGTGTACCTGTGCTGAAAATTTCTGCAGAAGACTGACTGGAAGACCTCATCATGAGCTAAGACAGTCAAGAAGGGAGTTGAGGTTTTTATTTATGCTAAAAGCTAGAAAGGTGTTCTGTCTGCCAGCTCTGAACTTCTTGTTTTATAATTAAGGGGCTTGAGAGTCTCCTCATTTGATAACATACTGCAGCTGTTTAGCCTTTAAGGAAAAATACTAGAAGATTTGCAACTAAATCATGAAAGACCAGGAGTTCAGTAGCAGTCAAGACTTCAGTTATGCAGGGTTGGGGGTTTTTGGTTGAATAAAAAAGAAAGCTTTAAAAAAGGTACTTCACTAAGCATTATGCTGTACTCTATTATGCACTCCATAATTCCACTTTGTAACTTCAAGAAGAAAACACTTGCAGAAACTTAATCCAGAATGAAAGTAATCTAGATACGTTAAAATTAATAGTATGACTGAGATTTTGCTCTCAATAACTCCTTCTGAGATTACTAACTGTGGCATAAATGAGGAAAGAACATTTATTCCTATAAAAGGTTCCTGGTTTTTTTCAGGATGGATTTAATTAGTAAGTACAATAACCAAGGGTTATGTCCTAATCATTCTTGTGAGAGTCATTTTACATTAGAATTTTCATTTGGGGCTCTTAAAAGAATTGTGGCTTTAGATACAGCTAAAAATTTTACCAGTAAAACTGATTATTTTAATGGACTTTGTCAGGTCATAGCATCTTAAATTAGGTTTTCTAAAGGAACTTGTCAGGTCATTAAAAAATATTTTGTTACCTTTTTTTTTCAGAAAAGGGACTCTAGAGTGTATTTGCCAATGTATTTGTGACAATTCATGCCAGAGAATTGTACTCTTCACTAATGCATCTGTGAGCTTTAAAGAGTAGACTGGGCTCCTGCCTGAGAAGTTAAAAAAAAACAGCAACAGGGAATTGCCCTGCCCCAAGTGGACAAGGAGGTCTGCTGCTGGTCAGCTCCAACAGCAGCAGCCTTTGAGAGAGATAGGTGATGGAAAAAATTAGACCAGAGGTGAGAAAATATGTCAGAAATTGAATTAATAATTATGTGTTTTGAAGCAAAATTGATTATTTGTTACAAGTACCCGGAGACATTTGTTGAAGGGCAAGACACAAGTTCATCTTTACCTGAACGTGAGAGATCACTTGGTTAGGGGGGTTGGACATGGTGATCTCCAGAGGTCTCTTCCAGCCTCAGCCATCCTGTGATTCTGTGACTTGTCAAAAGGGCTAAGTGACAGACGATCAAGCTGGTGCCCCAGACTCCCCTGACTGTGGAACAGCCTCTTCCAAGATGGTAGCAGGCTGAATTCCCAGTGGCAGCACCCCAGCAGGCAGGGTGGAAGAGGCCACCCCCCAAGGTGGTTCTGGCAGGCCTTAACAGAGCAGGAGCAGAGTGGAGCCAAGGGGCTGTCTTGCTTATGGTGTCCTGCCTCAAACACTGGCATTTCAAGAGAAGGAAGAGCAGGGCAAACACATGACTTCTTCTTTGTGCTCCTCCAGCCTTTCATGATTTTAATCCTCAAGGTTTTCCTGGGCCTGGGGTGGTTTGCCTGTTTAGTAACCTACAGTGGATTTCTTTGTCATGTTCTTTTCCAGCCTCTCTGGACTGGTGTGCTGGCAAATTTTTTTCTAATTATACTGTGTTGTAAGAAGAGATACTAACTTTTTCTGGTTTTAAGCCTAGATCTCATTAGCTTAATATGTTGTTCACCAATTGTTGCTTGGGCAAAGGCAGTGTAACTCATCCAAGTCAGCTTTTGCACTTCACTGAGGATTTTGTAGGCCTCTTTCCTACCTACCTTATATTGTCTCTTTTCTGAGATGACCAGTCCTAAACTATTTAACTTCTAAGATTTTAAATTAATTTCTTAGATCATACTGTATGCTCTTACCTTGATCTTTTCCAGTCCTTGTTGATCCTATTGTGACAGAGGCCAGAAGTGCGCAGAGTAAACCAGGTATGGGTGAACCATGGATTTCTATGGTGCTGATCTGATGAATGGAATTATGGACTACGATTTATAGTGGTCACTGACAAGGAACATCATTTTATACACAAAGCTCTGACTGGATTTCCCTGTGTGCATTATTTCACACTCACCAAAACTGAATTTCACACTCAAATGTTTGTGCTATCCCTCCCACCTTTGGGCATGTAGCATATACCCTAACCATGACCTTAGAGAAACAGCACCCTGGTGGGTATCAATGTAGACCTCATATTATTTTAAACATTTTGAACTGGGAAAAGTGACAAAAAGTGATGAGTTGACTTCAGGATAATCTCTGGCCCTCTCATGCATCAGCATATATGTAGCCAAACAGACACAGAACCCAAAATGGAACATAGTCAATCTAGGGAACATTTATGAAAGCACAGCATCGCCAGCCGGTTGAGGGAGGTGATTGTCCTGCTTTTCTCTGTGCTGGTGTCGCCTTACATTGCGTCCTGGGTGCCACAACATGAGAGAGACATAAAGTTCTTGGAGAACATCCAAAGGAGGGCTATAAAGATGGTGAAGGGTGTAGAGGGGAAGCTGTATGAGGAACAGCTGAGGTCACTTGGTCTGTTCAGCCTGGAGAAGAAGAGACTGAGGGGAGGAGACCTCATTGCAGTTACAACTTCCTTCTGAGGGGAAGAGGAGGGGCAGGTACTGATCTTGCTGATGACTAAGAATGGGACCCAAGGGATTGGCCTGAAGTTGTGTCAGGGGAGGTTTAGGTTGGATATTAGGAAAATATTCTTCACCCAGAGGATGGTTGGGCACTGGAACAGGCTCCCCAGGGAAGTGGTCATAGCACCAGCCTGACAGAGCTCAAGAAGGGTTTGGACAGTGCTTCAGGCACATGGTGTGACTGTTGGAGAGAGTGCTGTGCAGGGCCAGGAGTTGGATTTGATGATCCTTGTGGGTCTCTTCCAACTTGAGATATTCTATGATTCTTTGATTCCATGACTACTGACTCTGACTGTCCCTTCCCAGTTTCCTCTAATGCGCTGCTCCAGGCTGGGGGTAGGACAGGCTCTGAGGGCTAGGCTCCTTCAGAAATGCGTAGAAATTAAAAAAATTATGTATTGGTGTACCTATTGGGCAAGGAGAAGGATTCAAGTTAGCCAACATCTCACTGAAGTATTGATACTTTTAAAATTTGTGTGAAGGGGCTATGACAATGTGAACTTCTAGTATATATATATATAAATAACCTGAAAAACTGGAAAAAACCCACGATAACAATGAGAAACAGACTAATTTTATTTCATAACTTTCCTGCCCTCTTCTATGTTTGGAAGTTTTTCACACATGGCAGGTAAAAACAAGGGAATGAATCTTGAATCGTGCTTTTTTCTATTTTTTTAATTATTGTCATTATAGGTACAAAAAAGTTCAAGCACATTCATAGATTAAAGTTCTATACAGTAATTAAAAAAACGAAACAAAACACAAACTCCCCTCCTGACCCCAAAACCAAACAAAAGCCTTTATATTCTTGTCTTTTCAATAAAATTACATTAGCTACATAGTAATGCTTACAAGTAAGCAAGCTGCCCAGGGCCCATATTCCCCAAACTGAGGGCAGTATGGACATGAACTTCTCAATAACCTCACAAATTGCAATGTACATGTATGTGCATATATTTTTATATATATATATATGGATGTCAACTCACACCCACTGATCATGGACGGTAGAAGTCATTATTCTTATGATGCCCCCGAAGAATATATTTCCAGGTTCAAAGAACAGTAGGATGGGCCACTTTTAATAATAATTTATTCTCTTCTTCTCTAATAAAAACTCTCAGAGACTTCACAGTATACGCCATCAGACTTGAAGGACTGCTGTTGCTGGGTTCATTTTTATATTCCTTTCTCAAGGAACAATCTCACTGACCCAGACAGGAATCTGAGCTAACTAGAGGCTAGTTAGTGAAATGGTATGAAGTGTACTTGAATGAGGCATCCTTCCTGTTCCTTTTTAAACATTGTCAGAAGAGAGATGAAGGGTTATGAAGAGCTGCATGAGGCTGGAGAGGACATTTTCAGTCAGTTGTGAGCATCTTTTCTCTCCTGAAAAAGGAGCAATTAACTGTTTTTCAAAAGATAGCAGTTGATGTCCAAAGTGCAAGGTTTCTGCCCTTTTGGCTCTATTTTGTGTCAGTTACAGTTCAGGCACTTCGCAGCATATTTTAGGAGGGACTATGCACTTGAGGACCATGTTCAAGATAAAACAGAGTCAAAGTCTGCATTAGATGTAGGAGAAGTAAAGGCTTTCAATGTAAAAATATTTCCATGTTAAAAAAAGAAAAAGAAGAGAGATTTCAGTATAAACTTCAGAAAAATTTCTGCCACAACAAAATGCGGAGAACAACTAAACAATTGTGATAGTGAGAAAGCTGGAATCATATGAAAGTGGATAGTGAAGGGTAGCTTCCAGGCAAATTGATGAGAGGGTTTAGGTGGGTTACATATCACTAAGGTTGGCCTTGTACACAGAATATGTGCAGATCAATTAAAACTAACACTGTGAAATGCCACAAAGCATTGAATGTTCACATTGGCTTGTATCTGGTAGTGCTAGGTCCAGTCACATTTATTCTGCTCCAAAATACTGACAATACTTCAGCAGAAGATAGGACATTCAGATATCTCACTGTGCATGTTGTGGTTTTCCGCCCTCTATTGTGAAGAATATCATGGTAATTAGTGGGGGGAAATTGTTTTTTAATCATGAGATGCCCAAAGAAAAATGGCAGATTTTATGGGCGTTGGGCATTGCCTATTACTTAGGCACAGGAGCTCAGGAATCAGTGCAGCATGTGATGTCTCAACCAACTATCCACAATGCTGCAGACACCTTCTTCCTCAGTGTTGGATGGAGTTGTAGCACAGCAAAATATGGTATGGCTTTGTCTTGCTTGTGAGGGGGACTTGTCTGGTGTTCTCAGGTGGTTTGTGCCTCTCCTTTGCAATGAGGGTCAAATGTAGGTAAAAAGATGTAAATACTACAAGAAAAGCTTTGCTTTTGTCTGTTTCCAGTGCATGTTCTGTAGCAGTTATCTTTCTAAGCACACAGGCAGTTGTTGAGATGTGAGAAGAGTTAAACATGGTACGGAATATGCAAACAAGCTGTAGAAAGATATTTCAGAGGAGGGTTCCAAACACAGGACTGCTCAATCTACCTGCCATAGCTTATTTTCAGGATGTTTGGTACAGCTCCCATTCTCAAGCCTTATTTTCTTCTTTCTTTTCGCCCGCCTGAGAGAAGTTGGTTTCTGACATCTGGCCATCAGGAGAAGTTTTCAGCTGGTTTCTGCTGCCACAGAATCACTCTCCGGTCTGTGGATGAATTTTCATTTATCTAGCTGAAAATCTAGTTTATAATCCACACCATCTCTGTAAGGAAGAAAAATTCACTCCCCAGGCATTATGTAAAGCTAAATTCTGCTGAGGGGGATGGTTCTTCTATGTGTAGCCTACAGTGAATTGGTGAAAATGACCAGTTGATACTAACCATATACAAGCAGCATTGGTACTGTAATAGGTTAATGTGGGAAAGTCTGTTTCTGTAAAAAAACTGCTCCCCACAGTCCTGAGAAATTAATAACTTCAAGAAATGCAGAAGTATTTGCAAACATTTTTGGTTGTAGCTTTCCTTTCATTGTATGAGATGTTTTGCTGTATAGAATTGAAATAAATAATGTGAGTCAACCTAACCTTTTCAAGTGTCAGTGTGGTTTGACCCTGATAAGCAGTTGGGTGAGTGTTGTGGTGAATTCACAGTGCCTGTGCATTATGCATTAATGGTAAAATGCCATGCTACTTTTATTCTTTCTTTTAAAGAAATACAAAAGAGAGAAAGAAATACAATAAAAAACAAAAACAAAGCTTAGCACATTGCTTAGAAAAACAACTCCCAAACCAGCTTTGGTGTATGCTCTAATTCATGGACAGTAATATTTCACATTCACTGAGAATCACAAGTCTTTGGTTAACTATCATACAACCTGAGAGTAACTTTTGTTCTACACCTATCCCTTGGTCTGATGCAGCAAGACTATTTCCAGGCTAACCCTGTTGGATTTGCTTCAGTGCTTTCTTGAATAAACTCAGTTCCTTTAGCATTTCCATTTCTGATCAGAAAATGCTGAAGTGCAATTTAAGTACAGCTTGAGTTCTGTCACTGGAGCAAGGTATTTTGAGCATGGCCATTCAAAAGGAAATGTCTTCTGTGTCTACTCATGAGTTTCACAAGTGTCTTTTTTCTGGGAATATATAAAGCTAAAAAACACTTTCCTGCCTTTGCAAACTGACCTTTACTCCCTCTACCCCATCCATAGGTCCACTTGACATTGATCTGGCTGACATGGTCCTGCCAGAGAATAAACTTTCCCTTCTGTTTTCCAAGCTGTCACTGAGCAGTACCTTAGGGCGAAACAATTGCATGAACTTCTGGTAAAATTCTTTCGATGCAAAATAATAAATGAAGGGATCTATGCAGTTGTTGAGGCAACTGAGGCATAAGGTGAGCTTGTAGGCAGGGTACAAACTGCTCTTGTAAAATAGGCGGCTGATCATATGCGCAAGTAGGATGAAGTTATTGGGGGCAAAGCAAGTGATGAAAACCAGAAGGACAATTGTCGCCAGGTATATGGATCTAGTCTTCTGCCTGTTACCATATCTGCTTGATGTCTGAATTAGCTTCCTGATGATACCAATGTAGCATCCAACTGTTACAACAAAAGGGATCAGGAAGAGCACAATGAATAAAGTGAGGAGAAAGGCTACCCAAGATGCAAAGGTAGGCAGCATATCCCATTTTAGGACATCAAAACAGGTTATAATCCCTAATTCTTTCACTTCGTAGGTCAGATCTGCAGTTTCTAGTGGGTAGAAGGCTAGTAGCAATGAAATCCACATAGCTAGGCAGGCAGCCAAGGCATACCTTTTTCTTCTCCACTTGACCAGCTTCAAGGGGTGTACCACACCCATGTACCGCTCCATGCTGATAAGGGTCATGGTCAGTATGGAAGAATACATGTTGGAGTAGAACATCACTGTCACAAGGCTGCAAAGAGTCTTGCCAAATCTCCAGTCATTGTTTTGGATGTGATAAATAATCTGGAAGGGAAAACAGCAGGCCAGCATAAGGTCTGTGATGCTTAAGTTGATCATGAAGATAACAGAAGGTGTTTTGGGTTTGATGTGACAGCAGAGCACCCAAAGGGAGAACAAGTTGCCAGGGATGCTGATCAGAGCCACCACTGTATACACAACTGGGAGGGTGATGGAGACAGTTTTATTCTGGAGCATTGCCAGTGTCAAAATGTCCAGCTGGGATTCGTTTCTAACCATTATTCAGAAGTGGGTTGTTGATCCCTGTAAGCCGGCTGGATCATATCATGAACACTTGGCTTGAAAACCTGGAGGAGAAATGTCAAGTGAGAAAAGCAGTATGTCAAAACAGAAATGAAGAACATAAGTCCTCTATTAATCAACTAACAAAATTTCTTTAGTTTGACAGATTTTCTCTGAATGCACTGAATCCATTAAAATTACTTTCTGAAAACTCTTGCCTCCCTCCAAATCATCATAATGTTTTAGCAGTCTCACTTCTTCCTATCTTGGAACAGCTACCTTTCCCCTGCTGAATGGTTTTCTGATACTTAGAATCATAGAATCATTAAGGTTGGAAAAGACCTCCAAGTTGGAGTCCAACCTTTGAGCAAACACCACCATGCCAATTAAATCATAGTACTGATTGTTGTTAACCAGCATCCCCAGGTTCTTTTCCACTGGGCAGCTTCCCAGCCACTCTGCCCCGAACCTGTAGTGCTGCATAGGGTTCTTGTGACCCAAGTGCAGGACTTGGCATTTCACCTTATTGAACCTCACACTATTGAGCTTGGCCCATCAATCCCTCCTGTCCAGATTGCTCTGCAGTCTATTCATTATCACAGCTCCTATGTTACTGTAACATAAAGAAAATCACACATCACAAGTTGAAATGTCTGCATGAGATCACTAGTCCATAGTGATCTAAAGTCCATAGGGATCTCTCCATGAGCTAAATCCATCATATCTACTCTAGATGTCATGACCTTGATTTCTGTAGTGCACAATATCTTCTGACCTTTCCCCCCACCAACTAAACTGTGATCCATTTCAAGTAAGGGCTGGATTTAAAATTTTTTTCATTAGTTTTCAACTTAGGGAAAGGAGAACCTGCATTCAATGACTCTTGCTATATTTATAAAATAAACAGAATATAAGGGAAAAAACATGAGAACCAGGGACAGATTGCAGTTGCCTGGACTGGTTTACAGTTTGGAGAAGCCCCCTTCTACCAAGAAGAAAAACTACTGAGCTTCAGTTTCTGCAAAATGTAAGTTATTTAAAAACATTCTGTTTGCAGCCATCTTATTTGCATCATCTGTAATTCTGCAAAATTAGTTTCAGTTTTGCAGTCTGCAAAGCAGACCTATTCTTTCACTGTCTGGTTTACATAGATCTTTCTTGGCAGATGCAATAGCTCATGGTTTAGCCTATTTATTTTAAGCAGCATAGCAGCATTCAGCAGCTGCAGGAAAGAACCCACACCTCAATGTTCTACTTGTGTGCTTGCTTTCGATAAGCTGCAAGTACAGAGAGGCAGTTTCACAAAAGCGCAGCGTTGGAAAAGTGAAGAAATGGCAACGAATGCCCAGAAAGGCAGAGGATAGATTTGCAGTAGGTTCTGTGAAGAGTTAGAGTAAGGGCTGAAGAGGTGCCAGGCCACATCAGCTGATAACTGTAGGCACATCTCTGCTGTTTAATAACAGGCACAGGGGGGGTTCAGGCACACTCCTGCTTGTGGACTCTCATCACCTGCACCGTTTATTCCAAGCGTCTTGTTGCAAGACAGCCCTGCTGTAGGAGGTTAGATTAACAAACATAGGTGCCAGCTGGTGTCACTTAACTTCATATCTTGTTAAAAAAGACCTTTAATTTGTGTGGTCATAGGCCATGAGCAGTGTAACTGGTCAGTCCCTCAGAGAGCCCAGACCATGGTGCTGAGAAGCTCTATAGCTGGAAATAACCATTCTGACAAAAACTGTGCTTTCTGAGAGAGGCTTTTACTGAAAAACTTGCTTTCTGAACCATTGGTGGTTCCTGAGACCCAGCAAATGTGAAGTCTCTACTGGAGGCTGCAGTGCAGTAATGAGATAATCAACTCAGAAAAACCTGAGTGCGGATCCACAAAAAGGTACAGCTACAGCAGCAAGCTGCTCAGTGGGAGCTTATTGAGGTTCTTTCTTGATCTGATCTGTTGGACATAGTGCTTCAAATGTTAGCTAAAATTATTCGGAAGTGGTGAGAGTCAGTATCAAGAAAGTGATATTGACTAATATTGCTTCCAGCTGAGTTGTTGGAAGCCTAGAAAAAGGAACAAGAAAATAGGAATTGCAAAGATGTCAGAGATGTACATGTATCATACACATGACACAGACCAAACGTGTTTCAAGTAGTGAAGTGATCATCAAATGGGCACAATTGCAAAAAGCCCTTTGAGCCAAATCTGTTGCAAATGAAACTCAGTTCTTGTCAGGGGAGCTATATCAAGAATTAAACTAATTCTTCATTTTTCAGGCTAACTTGAAAAAGCTTTCACTGTCACATAACTCTTGGGAAAAAGCCTTAATGCTCTCTATTTCAACTCATCTGTCTGTGACTTACCATAACAAATACTTATTCATGAAGTCTCTTGCCTCAAAAATCCTTCTCAAGTAGCACATCTTTATGCTTAACAACTCTATACTTCTCAAAACAAACAGAAAATTGTTGTCTGTATAAGAGTATCCGCAGAGATCTAATAATATACCTTTGCAAGTGAAAGATATTTGCTATCACAGGCCCCTAGATACTATTCCTATAGAAATTACAGATACTTGGGAAGGCAGGAGTATAGGTGAAAATTTCTATTAAATCTGTCACACTGGTCATAAAGCTATCTAATATGTTTCCCATTTTGGTTTGTGGTAGAGTTAATCTCAAACATATTTTCTTCTGTACTTGCTTTTTCTGAGAGTACATCTTGATAAGAAGGAAATAAAGCGCATGCATAGATGTTGCTGAATGCAAAACAGTGTCAGCATTCATAGAATGGCTAAAGGCAAATTTTATGCACTCATGGAACTCTACTGTCAGTAAAACATAAGTGCCTCCAAATGTAGGCACCTCTTGAATTGGAATTGAAAGATACCACACTTTGTGGTTATGTGCCTACAAGAGCTCTCCAAAAAGACCTATCCAGGTCTCCTTGACATGGTGCTCAGTAATAAAGATGCCCATCTCAACGAGCAGAAGAATGATGTGGCAGTTCCTTTAGAGTCTTCTGCAAGGGAGAAGGGGGCATGAAAAGCACACAAGACTGATGTTGCATGTTATTCTTGAGGGCAATTAACCTCTTGGGGAAATGTGGAATACAGAAAATCCTCCTCCCAATTTCATCTTTCCTTTTGCCAGATTCTCTCAGGCTCTAATCCTGAATTTCTTGTAAGGACAGCCTGGACTAAATGAAATTACTGCTCTAATTCACCCTTACTTGTAATGATTTGCTTTTTAAATGCCCAGGTATGTGGGGTTTGGCTGGGATAATTTTCTTCACAGTGGCTGGTATGAGACTATGTTTTAGATTTTTGCTGAACACAGAGTTGACAGTAGAGAGATATTTTTGTTATTGCTGAGCAGGGCTTACACAGAGCCACCACACTGCTTTTTGGAGTGCCACGCTGGCAAGAAAGTTGGAGGTACATGAGAGAGTGTGAGGAGACAGGTGACCCAAACTGACCAAAGGGATATTCCATACTATACAACGTCATTACCAGTATATAAAGTATAGGGAAGAAGGAGGAAGGGGGGGACCATTTGGAGTGAAGGTGTTTGTTTTCCCAAGTAACCCTTTCATGTGATGGGGCCCTGCTTTGCTGGAGATGGCTGAACACCTGTCAGCCCATGGGAAACAGCAAATTAATTCCTTGTTTTGCTTTGCTTGTGTGCACAGCTTTTGCTTTCCCTATTAAATTTTCTTTGTCTCAACCCATGAGTTTTCTTCCTTTTACCCTTTCAAATCTCTCCCCAATTCTGCCTAGTGGGGTCTGAGCAAGCGACTGTGTGGGGCTTGGCTGCTGGCTGGGGTGAAACCACAACACCAGGTTAAGCTGCTGGAACCACAATGTGCCATTTCAATTCACTTTACCACTCCCACTGCTGCATCTATTGGGGTTTAGTTAATGCTGTGTTTACATTTTAATCTTGTTCAGGGCAATTTTATGTCTTTCTCTCACTGAACCCGCAGTCTCTGTCTGTCTCTTGTGGTTTAATTTGAAAATGTAATACATCAAGAGAGAAAAGAATCTCTCTTTAGAGGTTTAGAATTAGAATCCTCTTACATTTTATGAGTTGTTTCCTTTCAATTTCAGGTTTCAAACACAATTTGAATCAGTGAAGCTTGCATGGATTTTAAAACATCCACCCTAAGCTATGGTTTCATATGCATAATCTGTAAAAATATAGTTCTGTTACATAAATTTCCCTGTTAGAAATACATGGTTTTGCTTTATTTTTGGGAGAGCTATATTTAAAATATGACAGACCAATGGACATACAGGTAGACTAAAACAAAAGCTCAGTAAGGATTCTTCAAGTGACATGATCCAGTCTTATTGAAATTTACATCAGTCCTCAAACTTTTGACATAGGAGAAATGTTAAGCTTTTCTTCTTGCCTTATTTCTGAAATATTTAGTGGATGGATGTATATTAGTCTCATATTAAGTACTAAACAGCCTCTGGAGTAATACTCACTAAATCCATGTAGGATTTTTTTGCTACTCTTTGTGCTCACTGGCTCATGGCACTTAGCACAGAAAACTCACTTGGAAATTCAGTGGCATCAGGTTTTCATCCAAGCTGTAACCATAAGCTAAGGTGACAGTTGCTTTTCTGACAGGAATAGTGATTTCTTTCCCTTCAGCTGACAAAAGATGATAAATAAAACATTAAAGGGTGTACTGAAAATCAAACAGTAAAAAATCGCAAGATATCTATGTTATTTCTTTGCTATGGAAGAGTAACAGTAGAGATGTCTCTAGTTTTAGAGAACTGCTAAATTAAACTGATATTTTTTTCTCTCTTACATCTATTATCTTCCTGTTGTCAGTGTCAAGCACACCTGTGAAAAAGACTGAAAAGCCCATGAGCAAAGTCAAAACGGGAATTGCAAATTTGTAATACCTTTTGAGATCTGTTTTGTGATTTGAGATGGAAAAATAAACCTCAAAATATATCATGCGGCAGAAAGCCTTTCAAAACCTATTGTGTTTCCTAATTTTTGGTCCACTACCTGTCAAAGCACTATTGCATAGGGAAAAAAGTTCTTATTTCATAAACTCTTTGATATTGTTACACTTTTAGAGAGACACCCTTCTAGCTGAATAGTGTAGTATGGCATGTTTCAGATTACAGGAAAAATAAGCTGAAATGCAGTTTCAACTGAATTGCAAATAGATTCAGAATGAAGCAAAGTGAAAGCACAGATTTTATCGTAAGCACTTGGAAAAATCCTATTAATAGTTTTTCATCAGTGCAAGTGTAGCTGAAGAATGTATTTTGTTTTTTCTTAAAAGACTGTTTTTTAGAATATTTTTATTTTATGTTGTTTTTTTATTTACTCAGTTAAATACTATTACAAAGCAGTAACAAAAGCTAAAGGGTTAGGATAGTTTATGTCTACCTAACTGTAGATAAAACTGGATTCTCAGTACAGAGTTCCTGCTGGGTTTCCAACCCCTCCTGTCTGAATTACTACTGAGATAACTGAAGCAAATAAAAACACATAAAACAAATGCTTAATTTCTATTGTAGACTGAGTGTAAGGAGGAGTCAGGAAGGCAAGGAGCCAAGAGTCAGTAATCTTGAGGTGTGGGAAAAGTGACAAACACTTTGATATTTAGATAGAGTAAGGGGTTTTAATATGAGGAACAAGAAGAAAAAGTGCCCTTTTGTAACACATCTCAAGTACAGTTCCTAAAGCATCATTCAGGCGATTCAGAGAAACACTTCTGCAAATGTTCAAGTTCACCAAACTGAGGAATGTAAATGAGTTCATCCCTGACTGAATGTTTCCTAAACTGAACGTGGGCCTTACCGAAAGAGGCTGCAGGTTTTGTCTTGATGGTTCTTTCTCACCCTTGCAATAAACTTTCATGCAAATTTAAGCTTGCGGGGTTACATCTCTGCATCTCTAAAAGCCAAGAGTTTGGTTCACTCAGTGAAGATGTCAGCCTAAGTATTCTAAGAAATTTCTTTGTATTTGGGCTTCCTTGTTCTTCTAGCCAATTGTTTTCCTATTGTTTTGTTCGGAGTATCATTATTACAAAGGTGAGAAACTGTTGCCAAGCCTGTAGTTATGTTATCACAAAGGCGTGGTATTTGATGTTGTAGCTTACCTTCTTTTAAGAAGAAATACATTTGGGAAATGACACTTCTACCCTCTGTGCACTTGTGTGTGCAAGTATTACTGAGCAAAGAAAACAAAACAAAACTGAAAACATCTAACTAGCTGTGATACTCCTGGCCTTAGATAAGCATGCCGTAGATAACTCAGACAAAGGACATAAGTAAACCATATGTATACCTTCACTGCAAAAGCTGGCATATTTTTTACAATTAAAAGGTTACACTATAGTCATTACGTTAATCAAAAACTCTTCAGAGACAAATGTCAGTCTCTATCTTGGTATACCCAGACAAAGTAAACCCTATGGTGGTTATAACTCTGACCTCAAACAGTCAGGGCAAGGTAAAACAAGAGTGTCTTCTCTCCACAAGGGTTTCACATTGAGAGGTAAAAACCCCTCTGTTTTTTCAGCAAGAAAATATGGAAGCATTACCAGCTTTCATGTAGTGGAGGGGTCCATACCTCCACTTTTAAGAGCTTGTTAGCTGTATCATTGTAGAGAAAAAACACTTTATTGAAAAGTGAAGAAAAATAATGCTGTCATTTCTGCCTGCTAGGGAGTGCTTCTGTTCTCCAGCCTGACAGAGTGCAAGCGGGCAGTTTCCAAGATTGAACCAGAAAATTCTTGCTGTGAAATTTAAATATACAGATGAGAGAGAAAGAAACTCCACAAGCAAATACTGCACCGAGTCTTCAGAACTAGCTAAGTAGTAAAATTAACTGTACATATCTACTTTCAAATTTCCTGTGTCTGTCCTGGACTACGCAGTTTTGCTGATAGTTGAATTTGAGTTCACTTGAACCTTCACCTTTTTTAACTATAAATCAGCAAAGTCAGGAGTCTGTGCTGGTGTTAGCAATATACACCCTAATTTAGGTAAGATTTGCATAAACACAGCCACTGTCATCTGTATCAGTAAGCCAGTTCAGAGAGAAACTCATCAATGTGGTCTTTAAAAGTTTGTTCTGCAGTAGTCAGGTTCCTGGAAATAGTAGGTCTGTGGGCCAGTATTGACAAAAACTTCTCAGCATCTAAAGTATGATTTTGCAGTTCCAGTGCTAGTTAGCTTACAAAATAAAGCAATTTGCAGTTTTCTTTATCAGTGTGCAAGTCAGCTTATAAAAATGCTATGAGCAAAACCTTAGGTCAGTTGAAACCCAAGCTGTGTAACTCCACTGATAGATTTTGAAGGCTGGTTTAAATTTCAGTCAGAGTAAGCATCCTAAACAAGATTTAAAGAGGTTCCAATTTAGGGGCTAATAGCTAGAATATTACATATATGTTGGTCTTTCCTACATAAGCAGACTTTGTAAGCTTAATTTTTTGAAGACTGATATTTTAAACAAGATTAGAAAAGCTAAGGCAACAGAAGAGTTCAACATAACAGCTCAGGAATTCATTCTGTAGGGCATGGAGTCCTCTGTGATCACTGCCCATATGCAAGCTTGTATTTCCCAACAGCACAAGGTAACTTTCCTCTGGGTGAAGCAATGCTGTCTTGCACAGGGAGGAAGAGCCGTGCAAGCAGTTCCTGAAACTGCTGATTCCTGGCAGGGAACCTTCACTTGAACGGACCACAGTGTTTGTCAGATGGTGCATGGCCATGAGCAGCCAGCTTGTAACCTCCTTTTAACTATGCTGGCAGACCTCCTGCATAGTGTGGAGTTGTCCTGTGCCAGAGGGCCCTCCTGCAGGTACCTTGGCCTTGACTTATGGCAAGATGGTCAAGAGACATGTTTTTATAGATCTTTGACCACAGAAATGACTGAGCTAATTGAAATTTAAATTACGCATGAACTGATTTCCTTTATAACTTTAAATTTTTAAATACTGTCTGTATCCAGGACTGACAGACAATGGCTTCTGGTCAGCAACTACTTCCCTCTACAAGTAATTGCCTCACATAGCTGTTGTGAGAGTCAGAGGAAAAGTGTAGTCAACCATTTCCCTTCTGACCTCAAATTCCAGGAAAAGAGTTTAACAGTTTATTGGCACAGGGCATTTGTGGTAGGCAATATGACAGATTCCTAAGAGAGAATCCCTCAATCTTCAGAAACTTGGTAGTCTTACACTGAATCTGTATGGTCCAACTGGCATTTTACAGCAAACAAATATATTAAATATACACATGTATAAGCATACGTGTATATATATATATATTCTATTTGAAATATGTACTTTCTATCTTTTCATCTCTCTTTTCTGCAAAGCTCTCTTCAAGTGTTTCCGCTCCTGTTCAGTCCACAAAGGAATTGAGGCAGAGTTGCCTGCGTGCTCTTGAAGATTATCTTTAGAGATGAAGAAAAAAAAAAAAAAAGGAAGAAGAAAAAAAAAGGAAAGAACCTCAGATGTTGTTTTTTCTCATACTTGCACTAAGGATATGACAGTCTGTAGCTGTTGATTGATTTAGCTTGATGGAGCTCATAAACAGGACCAGCCACCAAGTTTTGCAGGTACCTGAAAGGATAATTTGGTGTAGTATTTGGGAAATGTTTTGAGCAAAAGATGTAGAGTAATTTTAACATCCATATAATGTACTGGGGCCAGAAATTGGAAGCAATATTTTTCGGGGTGTATCAAATAACTTCGCTGAGCATGTAAGCTGTCTTCAGATAGGCCTTCTTCCACTGCTTCCACTAGTTGGTCTCAGTACATTCGAAACATCTTCCTACCTCCTAGATAAATAGACATGTCCCAAAAAGCCTATGCTGTATCCGTAACAACTGGTGACTTGTACAAATACAGGATGAATTGTTGTTCCTCCTATTAAATAAGATCTATATGAATACGCAAAACTTTTTCCACAGCAGTAGTACTAAATGGCAGGATTTGGGCATAGGTGGCCGTTCCTGCCTGGTCTTCGCTACAGCTATGGATTTATAATCCATAGAAATCTAAGTATCTATTTTAGGGTGAGTTGGAAAGTGGCTACTGTACTGGGCGGATCTCCAGTGACTGCAATATTTGCATACATAGTCACTTCCACAGTAAATGCAGGTGTTTGAAGCTGATTCCAGCCTGTTTTAAACATCCTGTTGATTCAGATCCCACTTTCCTGGAGGCCCATAATTGCCTGGAGTCTGTCAAAATCTGAACTAGTTCACTAAAACATAATTGACCCCTTTCACACTTGGATCACTCAGCTGCTACTTTTAAATGACCAGGTCAGCTTCTGTGTGAAAATGAATTGGCACAGAATAGGATCAAATTAATTGTTTTTCCTGTATCCATCTTCTTCCACCTGTGTGTCAAAATCTACAGTCAATTTTACATGATCATAAGGACTCAGAATAAAAATTATTTTGTCTTCTTTTGGTCCTGCTGCAGTACTTGCTCAGCACATATCATTTAGCCCTTACTGGCAGGCCACATACTAGACTGACCACTCTGCTCTCTCCCCAGGTTCCTTCTGCAATGTTCTGGCAGTGTACTCCTGCGGACTGGGCCTCTTTTGACCCTTACGTCAGTTTGGAGTATTTCTCACATCAGCGCTAGTGAAAACAGTCTTGGCTGAAAAATGAGAGACATGGGGCTCTGTAGAAGCTAAACTGATGTGGACTGTGCAGCTTTCTTGCATATCTTATTCTGTGCTCCCGAAAAGGCAAGAGCAGCTAGATATACAGAAAGAACGAGCCTCGCTTCCTGTCAAACTGTACCTCTTACTGGAAGGCTTTGATACAAAAATGGGCTGCTGGAGGCACTTTGGTATGACTGGAACTGATATTGCGTACAGCCATTTTCCTGTACCACTTGTCAATTCCCACTGAAAATAGGTGACTGCATATATTTCAGGGGGAGAGCTGAAATAGGCTCTGGGCTGTCAAAGGACTAGGAGGCAGCAATATATGCAATCCAAGGCAGTGGGAAATGTGAGCTCATTTCCTAGCACTTTGGACTATGCTTCCTTTCCAGCTTGGCCTGAAGGGACTGGTGGTTAGGACTCACCTCAGGTCGTCTCCATGAGAAATCTTGTACTCTCCCAGCTCTTTCCTTTGCCCAGCTTCTTTTACTGCTTATTGTCACAGCTCAGAATGTGAACCCTGAATTGTACTACTGAGCTACGTATGAGCTGTATTTTTCCGGAGTGATGTTCAGTTGCTCACGTATATGGTCACGTATAAGTGGTTGTGGTTCTTTGCTAGAGAAAGCTTCTTCATTTTTTCAACATTGCAATCAACGTTCAATAGTATTCAAGTTACATCATGGGGTACCATGGCTGATTGTGCCTTTTAATTATGATCATCTCATCTAAGGAGGCATGACCAGGATACATTTCTCTCAGGAGCAGTCCTGTAAGTCTGGTGTTCATGCAGCTCACAGTGAAGTCTGAGGCAGCTCCGTGTGTTGTATGCACAGCACCTCGGAGCTCTTTGCTCCATAGGTAGAAGCAAGATCATTGTTTCCAAGCTTGTGCAAAATCACTTTGTTCACTGAACTGAAAATTGGCTTCTCTGCAAAAGCTCACAGCAAGCTCACAGCTTATGTTGAGTCAATAACTGCAGCTGTGCTGGTTGTGGCTGGCACAGGACACAGCATGGATTCACAAGTGCCTGAACAGTGCAGAGCTCATCCCCCCAAAGGCACAGTGCACAGGTAACAGGAACCTCAGAAACAGCAGACTACAGGAGCAGATATGACCTAGTTTTAAAAGCAGTGCCATATATGACCAGAAAGGAGGAGTAAAAGCCAACATAATTATTACTTTCTCCCTGACTTACCACTTGACACTTTTTTCTTGGCTTCTCCTCAGCTTGGCAATTTGATACCAGTTAGAGGTATCACTGGTAACATACAAGAAGTACAGATTATAAAAAGGGAAAAAAAGGAAAAAGATTTCTAAGAAAAGCTTCACCTTTAGTCCAGTTTCTTTGTGACTAATTGAGCTATCACACTAATATAATGAGATACAACAGGAATAGCACCGTGAAACCACATCTGCTTCATTCCTCTCAATACCCTCGAGTGCAAGTGAGACAGCAAGTCATGATGCAGTTTTTCAGCTGAACCTGACTGCAAGTGCCATGGTATTCAGGGTTTGGTCTTCCTCTCCAGTCCTCTCTGCACTTAAATAACTTAAATGCAAAAATAAGAGAGAAATTGGATTCTATCCTTGTCTAAGATACCCTTTGTGCTTGGAAAAGTACGTAAGTGCCCTAACTATAGTCAGATATATGCTGATACATTTTAATAATGAATGCTAGCTATGAAATAATGTCAGAAGACAAACATGTTCTGCACCTGGTTTTTGTAGGGGACCCAGTCTCCAAAATCCATTAGAACAGGTTCTTATTGGCATTACTTGAGTTCCCTTTCATTGCTAGCAAAATGTCTTGAGATGTCTTTATTTTTGCTGTTACGCAAATCATTTCTGGAATCTTGCTGTCTTAAGAAAAAATGCCACTGAATACACTGTGCTTTGAAGAGTGGTATTTATTAACTGTGCACTAAAAATTAGTGTCTTAATTATAATTTTTATGACCTAGGCATTTAGCCCCAACTTAATAGAGCTAGTTTTGTGTTTGCCAACACTCTGTATCTCATAATCACTTCTACTACATATATCTTGTGATCTGCTATCTATAAGCGTATGGGCAAACAAACACATTCTTGCAATGAAAGCAGAGGTGTGGATCCATATCTCATCAGTCACTCTGTGTATTTGATCACACTCATACAGGCAAAGGAGGTTGCATACCCGCCTTGGATGAAGTTTTGCAAAGCAGCTCCAGGTTACCATGAGAGAAAGTGTATCTTCATCACTATACCATGGGACATACTGTACTGCAATCAATATATTACCACCTTACACCTTTCTTTGTCTCTTCTATGAGTAGTCTGCACATGGACACAGCACTCCAAATGCACCTCACCAGGGCAGATTAGAGGGGCAGGATCACCTCCCTCGACCTGCTGGCAATGCTTTTCCCAAGGCACCCCAGGACACCACTGGCCTTCTTGGCCCCAAGGATACACTGCTGGCTCATGGACAGCTCGTTGTCCACCAAGACTCCCAGGTCCTTCTCCACAGAGCTGCTCCCCAGCAGATCAGCCCCCAGCCTGTGCTTGTGCATGTGGTGATTCCTCCCAAGATGCAGAACCCTGCATTTGCCCCTGTTGAACTTCATTAGGTTCCTCTCTGTCCATCAATCCAGCGCATCCAGGTCTCGCAGTACAGCACCGTGGTGCATCAGCCACTCCTCCCAGTTCTGTATCACCATCAAACTTGCTGAGGCTGCAGTCTGTCCCTTCATCCAGCTCATGGATGAATAAGTTGAACAAGGTTATACCGAGAACTGACCCCTGGAGAACACTCCTAGCAATAGGCTGCCAGCTAGACTCTGCTCTAAGGCAGTTTTGATGACTGGTACAGTTATGCTCCAATAAGATACATATAACAGTAGAGCAGTAGGAAACAGTTCTTTGGAGACAAAATTTGGGCTGCTAGGAGCCCTAGAGATCTCTAAGTTATGTGCTCTGAAATATTACCCCATTCCTGCAGTTTCAGTGTTTAACTTGACAACAGATGCATAGAAAAATGGTATAGACGCACTTAAGAATAAAAGAAATGTTTGGAGCAGACGGTGCCATCAGGAAAATATGGTTTGGCCTAAACTAAAATAGGGCCATGTTTCTATTACTAAAAATTAATGTTATAGTTTTTAAACTAAAAATTAGAGAGAGCCAACTGGCACAGAAAAGCGTATAGTTCAGGATGACACATATTTGGTGACAGGAATGTTATTAAACCCTCTGCAGTTTTAGTAAAAAGGACAGGAAAAGGTGTTAATAAAGTCCAGGAAAGAACTGGACAAAGAGTTTCTATGTGTGAAATGTGTGAAGCACATCACGTAAAACAGTGAGCCACAAAAAAACCCCAGATACATAAAAAACCAGTTAAATGAAAAGTGTAAAGATGCTGAGGCTGATTGCCCTGGTTTTCAGCTGGGAATCTGACCTAATTTAGGCATCTGAGGAGTCTGATGAAAGGAAGTGACTGTTAGGAATGATATGGCCAAGGCACACACTGATACAGCCCTGCCAAAATGGGCCATGCAACTGGAGGATCGGTACTGTTGCATTACTGGAAGCTTCGTGTCACATCCAGTAAACAATTCAGATGCATCAACACAAGACATAACATTCATGGGCTAAAAGCTGTGACTGGAGGACTGCATCATCAATCACATAACGAGGATGGGAAATGTGGCAGCAGTGTTCTTGGGTTAGAAAAATCAGCTGCACCAAACAATACGGAAATAACAAAGCATTTCAAGTACTCCTAACCAAACTAGGTAAATGCACTGTAGTGTGATGTGTGTCTTCAGGCACATCAAGTGTGATTCCTTGTGTAAACCAGCTGTTCAAGGTCCAGTGGGGAGCTCCTCACAATATGAGGATTAGCAGCTCTTGGCTCAGGCCTCTGTCATCCTGAGTCTCCACAGCAGCAGGAGCACTGACCTGGGGTCTCCTTACCGATTGAGACACCAAACAGCTTTGACCTACTGACTACTGCAAATAAATTTCTACAACTTCAGCTGCTTAACTGAGACTTGTTAGCAAATGGCAAGCTTGAAACCCGGGCTCTCATGAAGAGTTCCCTATCAAAAGGTTTTGGTTCTCTTTTTCACTCTCTTGTAGTGCCATAGTTCATGAAGGAGAATTACCTCTGGAAGCTCCTTTGCTGGCAGACACCTGATGCTTTGACAGTGGCTGAGATGTGATCCCAGCCACCACAGAAGCCCCCTTCTCTCCTGAAACTCCAAGGATGCCCTCAGCTACCTGGGAGTAGAGACAGGATGGTGCTTTTGAAAATGCAGCCTGCTCCCCAGCTCACAGTGAAGAAAGATTGGCACCAGCTACTTTCTCACTTCTCTTTCTGAGAATAGTGGAGGTTATCTATTTTTTACTATTACTTAGTTCCCAGCTCTGTTTTGGGACTCATTGCTCGTGCTTGCTCATGAGAAGTTCAGGAGCTCAGAGTCATCTTGGTGGTTTCCCACAGAGCTTCCAAGACTATGCTCTCCGCAACCCTGCTGAAATCCCCTGGAACCTGGGCACACTTTCTGCAGGTGCACGTGGTGTCCAGCCAGCATCTGTGTGTGGCATCAGCTCGGCAGTGGAGAGGCCTGGTGGGGCATGTGAGATGAAGTCACCTGTGCTTGTGACAGTCACTGAGCAATACAGCCTGCAGGGGGCGGTTAATGTGGTTTGGCAAGCAAGTGATGGAAAATGCCATTTTATGAAGCTCTTTCAGGGAACTGAAGGAAACAGTTGGAAAACTGAGTCCTTTTTATTTTAACATCTCAGAAAGACTTTTATAAAAACCTAAAGGCAATGTACATTTCAGGAGAGCTACTCAAGTTTCCTTTCTTCTTCTCTGTGTGTTTCTCTGTCTTACGTTGTCTTATCATCGTACAAATATACAGAGAGAGAAAGAAAAGGAAAAGAGAGTTTTAAGATTTAAAATAAATCCATTTTCTTGAGGACTGTGGTTTAATAAAGGTTGTGCATTACATTTTTATAAAAGAGCCTAGAAAGGCAAAATAAATTCTCACAATCCCTTCTAGCCTCACCCATCCATCCATGCAGGTGAACAAACCATAGTGCCAACATACTAAAGATGAGAGTGCAGTGATAAAAGATATTTCACCACATGATGTGGGGAAAGTTTTGTACAAGTTAGGCCTAGCTGCTCAGTGTAGGTTCCTCTTTCAATTCTCTGAAACTCTTTTAAAAAAATTGCACACACAAAAAACAACTTTCAAAAGCAGTTTCCTCAGTTCAGCCCTCCATCCACTCCCACACCATCTCTTTAGATGCTTCTAAGATGTACTACAAACTACATGTAAAAGTTACTTGTGTTTGTACCACGTGGACTGATTGTTTTTAGAGCATACTGTTACAGCATGATGTAAACTAACCTACACAAAACCCTCAAGGCTTTTCATTTAGTTTTGTTTACCATTTGTTTTAATGTAAAAGAAAGCTATCCCTTTTTTTTACCAAGACCAGTAGAAAGAGAAGACACCTAGCAATTCACCAGCTCAAACCTATCCTTTCTTTTTAAAGGTTATACAATCACAACAGGAAATATTTTGAAATGGTCATACTAATCACAAGACAGAGTACTTTTTAGTCTGAACACGTGTTTATACTATTCTCCTATTTTTAGGTTGCATCACATGCCAACTCCTTGCCATTGCCATTTGTATTAATAGTAGTTTTTGCTGGTTTTTTTTCTCATTTCTTTACACACCTGATGCAAAACAATATTTGGAAAATATGCTAATTTTGGCTTAAGCCCTCAAAAGGAATTAGACGTCCAAATATTTGTGGAGTCAGTCCTTAGCAGTGGCATTTCTGACTAGTTTCCCTGTACCCTTCTGTAAAAGCAAAAGCAAATGCAAACTTATCTCCTGCTGCCAAAACTGACAATGAGAACGTAGCAACAATTCTTTGACCAGTATGTCAGTGGCCTCCCCACAATGGGACTATATCCAAAGCAATATGACTTTCTAGATTAGAGTAAGGAGCCACGTTATTGAACATGCCTGTGTAAAATGATCTGGCACTCCAAGAGCACTTCTAAAGGGCTGGGACGAAGTGGACTGAGGACAACACTCACAACGAGCTTCCTCATTATCCCTCCTGCAGAGAACCATGTCAATAAGGAGATGAAAATGTTAATTACTTCTTTGTATCTCTTTGTGAAAAAGCCACCTTGCAATTACAAGAGGTAGGTGATTGAGAATCAGGTCTTTTCTGAGGGTTGACTGGATTGACAAGAGTTGACAAGACTGTAGGTGTATTCTTGAGGATGATAAGCAGAACATCTTCAGTTGCAGTGCTCTCTCTTTCACTTGCTCAAAGCCTTCTGAAAAGTCACTTTCCTAGTCTGATATAATTTTTTCTTTAAATTATACGAATATTTTTGCACAACTCAGTTACCTTCCTGCTGATGGTTCAAGGAATATTAGTGTCTTGCTTTGTAAATGCTACAAGAGTTATAAGGAGAACATTTTAAGTGGCTTTTGAAACTGAGCACTTCCTTGTACTTTAACTGATGATATCCAAATAATGAGACTTCCTAAATTCATTATCAAAATAAAAAAAATCTTTAGAGGTAGTGGATTTCTTTTTCTGCATAAATTATAATAATGTAATAATATCTCAAGAGGAAAAATATCCACAAACTGCAAGGTACAATAAGGTTTTCTGGTTCTTAAATGACTGAATACTTCATGTTACAGAATCACTGTATTATTTTGTATACTAGATTTCTGATGTCTTGTTCTTGTCACTAGTGAAGAAACAATTCAGCTGAAAACTAGGTAAAAGACTTTCTTTAGAAACTGGGTGTAAGAAGAGATTGTGATTAGATCTGCTCAATCACAAAAAAATAAAAAAAGAGAGACACAGGGAAGGAGCAAGTACCTAGAGGAGTTAATATAGAATGTAAATCCACAGAGAAAGCCCAGCAATCCACACCTACTCTGCCTCAGGCTGTAGAAACATAAGTGTCTGCCTGCCCAGGAGTCTCCATGGCCCCATCTGAGATGTCCCCACCTCATTGGCTCACAATCAGGCCTTTTACCATGAGATACAGAAAACCAGGACACTAAGCAGCAAGAAAGCTAGACAGAAACACCTTAGTCTCTGAGAAAGCTTCAGCTTTTGACACTTTGTGGAGGGTTTCAAGGAGACCTCTAGATACAACCATGTATTACCACTGAAATTTCTGCTGTACTGAGATGTTTGCAGCCATCTTATCTCATAAAACCCAGAAGTATCCAAACCAGCAACAAGAATATTATTCACACTTCCTAAATATCACACAATGAGGATGTGAGAGATAGGAATTTATTTCTCTCTTCAGAGTGATGAGATTTAAATCTACACCTCCCACGAAGCAATAAGATTTTCTATTAGTTACTTCATCTAAAATATATAAATTACATTTAAGTGGGAACTGCATTTTGGATGTCTTCTCCTCTCAAGTACCTAACAAACACTACAGTTTGTTTTTCTTACCCATGGAATTTATATTCCAGTGGTACCATGCAAACTGGAACAAATTCAGCAGCAGGAGTAAAGACAAGCTGTAGATAAATAACATTACAGTTAATGCATTTCTGCAAGAATGCTTGGTTCCAATCAGGCCAACTAAACACCTGTAGTCTGTAGGGAGTGCCCAAAGTATCCACAGGATTAAAGGGCAAATGGCACTGATGCCTTGCTTCTGGCTGTATCCCATGCAGGATGTACTCCGGTAAGTCTCCAATAAGTGTTTTGACTGTTTGTGGTTTACTGGGTCCTCCAGCCGATGCAGCTCAAGGAACAGTGCTCCCCCCACTCCACAACTGTGGTTTATTTCAGGCCTTCAGCCTGAGCTGGATATTAGGATGTATGGGCTTCTAAGGACTTAGTGACTAGGGTTCATGGTTTCGATAATGGTACCTTTAGCAAAAGCTGAATATCTGAAGACCTCAGTCTTGAATTTCAGCACTTAATGACAACAAAAGAGTATTTAGGCTCCTAAAGCCTTTTTCAATGGTAGCATAAAGGTCAGAAATTGGAAATTCCCCCTGTGATGAAAATTTTCTCCTTCAGTGTAGGGCTGGAGTGGATCCCAGCAAGTAGGTCAGGTATATGAACATGCAGAGGCCTGATGCTAGGCATATAATGTGAGTCACAAATGCACATTTGCTTTGCTCTGTCTTCTGGGATTATGCCCCTTTTGCAGAAGAATCTTCTGTGCTCCTAGCTAAATCATTCATTGGTGAGCACAGTCCCACCCTAGATGGATGGTCTTCATCCTCTGTTGTAAGAATCAGTGGCAGTCAAATAAAAATACTTGCCTTTCCTGCTTTTATAGCAGTCCCAATTGCTTTTCTCTAGGTCAAGAACCCTGGCAGGTCTTCCATAATGTACTGCCACTCAGTCAGTCTTCGAGATCATGGAGTTAAAATGTCTTGCTGAACTCCTTGAGAACTGATATACTGTCCCAGCAGACTAGGAAAGACATTCAGCATAGAAAAGCTACCTGGCCCAACTCCACATTTTTGCACCATTCTCCCAGGCAGATATAAGGTACTTGTGGAAGTGTGTGAGAGTGAGTTTGGCAGGTAGGTGTGATGCCTTCACTGCAAATCACCTGGCTGAGTGTTCATGTATCTTCCCCCGCTTAACAGGCAGGGGTGAAGTAGGTCTCTTTCTTGCTGAATAAACATTCCTGATTGCCTGCGTTGTTTAGATGGATGATCTCATGATAATGAGCTTCCGCTTACAGAGGTATAGATATCTACTTGCTCTACATCTTGCTAAGATCCTTAACATATTCCCCCTTCCTGCCTGGAATGGGAGAAGAACAGTATAAAGATCCTGTACTTACACTGACTACATTTTCCTGCCAAGTGGGGCAATTACCCTGGGAAATACCTAGGAAGCCAGGCCAGAGAAAAGGACTCCAGTGAGAATGAAAGCTGTGCTCATGGAGCTACGACATGGCTCAGGCTGGCCTCAGAGTAGCACCAATCCAATGTTTTTTTAACAGAACGAGGCTCACAGGACGTACACGGAGGAGTTTACCCACACTTTCTTGCCCCAGCACGAGACCTCAGCTATTTCTTGTGACATCCTGTCATTGCTGGCATGACTAACCCCTATCAGTGGGTATGTGAGTGCATTACTGAAGGACAAGGTTTGAGGAAAGAAGCAGATGATCAGGTCATTTTCAGTGTTGTGTGGTGACAATACAATGCTATCTGTGATGCAGATAAAATAAAAATAAAATTTATATAAAAAGTTTAAACTCTGTTGGAAGGATGAATGAGAAGACTGTAAGATTCTCAGTGGTGACAGCCTGACACCACCTCTCTCCCCAGTCCAAGCAAACTGTTTTCAGCTCTTCAACTCTATCTTGCTGTTTTGATGAAAATCTACCCTGAAGTTTGCTTGGCTTTCATACTCCCAGGTTTTTTGGAAGATGCACAGATCTACTTATTCATACACTGTAAATGAAGAAGAAAAGCACAAGTAGAAATTCTCTATTAAAGAGTTAAGAGGAAGGGAGGAGAAATAAGGAAGTAGTGGTTGAAACAATCTGCTTTTAAGCAAAGAAAAAAGTTAAGAAAGACTTGATAACATTTTAAACGGTGTATAAACAACACAGAAGAGCCCCAAACTAGGTGGTTTTTTTTCCTGGGGATGTGGGTGTTCATAACTAGTGGAAACTGCAACAAGAACTTCAGAAATGGAAACACTACACTTTTAGCCAAAAAAACAAGCAGAGTTTTTTCACCCACCCAGACCGAAACATGAAGTGAAGGGATTATTTCTAATAAGGAGAAGAGAGGTTGGTTTCCAAACCCTTTCAGTGTAGCACCATTTTTTCTATCTAGTTATTTAATTTGAGATCAAGTGGATCAACAGTATATAAAATAGAGCAAGCACATTAAAACCCTTTGTGGGGTTTGCCACAAAGGACAGCTGGACTGTCAGTGTCAAAAAGATAAACACAAACTGATTTGCAAAGAACATTTACATACTCTGTAATTCTGATTTGAGAATGCTCTGCTGGCTTTTAAAAAACTGTATCGTATTTGGCTGTTTCTCCACTGGGGAAATACTCTTTTCATTTGTCATGATTGACAGTAGTGATTCAGCAGCAATACAATCTTTGTAGCCCTAACATATAAAAAAAATTAATGCTTAAGTCAATGTCTTGCAGATGTATCCAAAAAAGTATTGTAATTTGCAACTGTCTGTATGTAGGGCCTTGCAAAAATATATGGCATAATTTCTCACCAATGTGAGTGGTTGTGGAAAGGATTTAGATTAGGGATGGTTTAGGACTAATTAATTTCATAAGTGAAATAAATGTGAATAAAATAAATATAAAATTGAAAACATTTAATCTCGATGTTCAGAGCTATTTAGAAGTTTAATTGCTACAAGCTTAACTTTCTGCTTCTATATAATCCCATTTAACACTGTGTATTAAACAATAAGGCAGTGAGGAACAGTCTTCAAGATGTTTATTTATCAGCACTACTGTGAGTTATTTATTATCTTCAATGTCTTTGATGGCTACACATCAAGAGACTTAAGCTTTGACTCAGATCTCAAAAAAGGAAATAAGTCCCCACAAGTCTCTACAGCACATTTCTCTGGAGGAGGAGGAGAGCATTGAGACATTAATGTCCACGCAGAAAGCTCAGCCTGAATCTATCATCTTTCTCCCAGAAGAAAGTAAAAGGGCACAATGACACTGGGCTGCAGAAATGAAAGGTGAGGGCCAGGGCTCTGTGGAGCACGGTGGAGATAATGAAGATAACCTGCACTGAGATGCTGGGCCAGGGGATTTTTTTCTGAGTCAGTCAATGAATGCTCTTCACAGAAACAGAGTGGGCTGCTTGGACTTAGAAGTGAAATACTCTGGTATTTCAGTACACTTTCTTATCAGACAAATGAAGTCTGTGAGTGAACATGTAGCCTCATCTGTAGGGGAAGGATGTGATATGGGAGAATCCAGAAGGGAATGGGGGAGTCCTGGGTAACTGTCCAGGATACCTCTTTGTCCGCCAGAAGAGGTACCAAACACTTTCACTTGTTTACTTTATCGTTAACATAGAAGCAAGAATGTAAACAAACCCCAAAGAACTACTGAGCCCAGTTGCTGTCTAGCTTTGTTTGAAAAGGATCTTTGGTCTATATACATGAGCCTGTATTTCTCCTCTCTCCCTCAGTAAATGTGAATTGGCTGATAAAGGGTGAAGATCCTGAGATTAACTAAGTTTCTGAGCATTGCATAAATTATTCGGCCAACTGGATGAAAGCCTTGAATTCAGACGTTTATAATTCCACCTAATGCTTTTGCATTCCTTTCCCTGGTTAGTGCAACTGCATATGGTTTTCTGTGTGTAATGGCCATAATAACTCAGGAGAAGTTTGTAGAGGTGTGCAATAGCAATAAGGACAATATTCATTATATATTAATCCATTGTAAGTCACAGTAAGAAAATAGAGTAGTGTTTTCTACTGTCCCCAGAGCCACTGGATCCACACATGTTGGTGTTATCTCTCCTTGTGGAGCAGTGTCACCGTCTCATCCTAAAGGTTCAAAATGCCTTTCACCCATCCCTTTTTTCAGTCTGGGGTCAAAGCAAGGAAAGTGTAGCTCAGAATAGAAAACACAGTATTTCTTGTGGATGCAAATATCAGTCTGCAAACCCTACACCAAATCCTGCTTGACCCAACATGTGACAGATCCATTTTATGAATGGACCATACATTTATCTTCCATTGAAGGAAGTGAAAGCATTTAGCATTCAGTTCGCTTGGGCCCACAAGTGGACACCAAAACATCTTTAATATAAAGCATGGCTTTATTTCTAACACCTGGCATGCTTTGAATTTCTGGCCATTTCTTTGTGAACAAACCCCTACTTATTTTCTTCAGATTTACTAGAAAAGTTTAAGCTGATGGTATACAGTAGGTGTGAACTTTTTTACTTTGCTCTGGCAGGTGGGCGCAGGGGATCATTTACAGCTCCTGTAGCATGTTAGTGTGAACAATGAAATGGTTGGCAATGGCAAGCTGCAACACTGAGGTTCTTATTTCAAACTTGAGGAAGTCAGATCTCCAGGTGACCACATGCCCTTCTGAGGATGGCAAACATTTTCAGTTTTGGGCCCCTTACTGCAAGAAAGACATTGAGGTGCTGGAGAGTGTACAGAGAAGGACAACGGAGCTGGTGAGGAGTCTGGAGCACAAGTCTTACTAAGAACAGCTGAGGGTGCTGAGGCTGTTGAGTCCGAAGAAAAGAGGGGATTTTATCACTCCCAACAACTGACTGAATGGAGGTTGGACCCAGATGGGGCTTGGTCTCTTCTCCCAAGTAACAACTGAAAAAAGGAAATGGCCTCAAGTTGCACCAGGGGAGGTTTAGATTGAGTAATAGAAAAATTCCTTCACTGAAGGGGTTGTTAGGCATTGGAACAGGCTTCCCAGGGAAATGGTGGAGTCACCATTCCTGGAGGTATTTAAAAGATGTATAGATGTGGCACTTGGGGGCATGGGTTAGTGGCAGACTTGGCAGTGCTGGGTTAAGGGTTGGACTCAATGACCTTGAGGGTCTTTTCCAGCCTAAATAATTCTGTTTCTGACCACCTATTTTTCCTTCTACACTCATGACTACAGTAGTCCCAAAGACAAGTTAGAGCAGTCAGAAGAATTGGCACAACCAAAGTAACTGATTTTTCTGTAATACAATTTCTCTCTCTCTGCTCTCCTGCTGCTAACTGGCATAGCAATAGTCTTTCCACATGCTGGTTTTCTCCATATAGCAAAGTGATTCCCAGGCACTGCTGTGAGAGTTTGCAGTTGGTTTTTGCAATACTGCAGCAGCAAAAACTGGGAGGTGCTGAGAATCAGTGTAAACATTTCCAAGGCCAGGGTAGACCAACCATTTATGTTATTGATATCCATGTTGGCTATGATCTCTGCCCCTCTCGTGGGGGTAGTCCTGTACTCAACCCACAAACATTAGCAGAAATAGACATGTGAGTTGAACAAACCTATCAGCCTACTACAACATGTAAAACTGTGCCATGTCCTGTTAGTTTCTCAGAGAAGAGCTGTTGGTGGAAAACATTTCATTTAAAAAGCTCAAAAAATAACTTTCCCAAGTATATATGGTTTTAAATGTGAACCATTTAACATGGATTTAACCATAAAAAAACTCAGTGATGAGTTTGTGAGGCTATTTTATCCACCAAGACCAGATTTTAAGATTATGTATCTGCACTGCTGAGAATTGCTGAAGTTGCAAAAGCCAGACACGTAACAGGAAACTTCATTCTTCATCCTCTCAGAGATGTTAAAGATATGTTTATGCCCCATGGGAGAAATTTGTGACCAAGAAGGCACATCTTCATGTGAAAGAGTGGGTTCCAGTGATTTTCTTTGACAGGGATATACAGACTTAGGTCACAAATTGGGCTGATACAGAGATGCTGTATGCAGTGTGCAAGGCAGAATTTAGTCCAGCTTAAGGACTTGATCTTGCTTCTGTTTAACTCAGTCTCACATTCACATGCTAGCAGCCAGCTTCTGCTAGCTGCAGTCACGGATAGGTTGCAAACTTTTTGACTAACTTTGTATTTCTAAAGACCCCAACAGCCCTGATCAGTGCACTGAGGATTTAAACACTGTATAACTGAGATCACCAGCTTTGCAGAGACATGTGATTGAGGGGAATGGAAGGTGTCCCTTATGAAAATGTTTTGTCTTTTCCTTCCATGCCCATTTATCCCAGGAAGGTTACTGTTCTAGAAGCCTGAACAAATAAACAGCTGAAGAGCTTGGGAGCCAGAATTTCATCAGCAGGTTCCCCTGGTTGCTTTCCAGTTGAATGATCCTACTAGTGAAAAGGTGGAAGTCAACAAGCTGAAGACAGGAAATCAGCCCAGCTGCCAAGAAACTCTACAGGTCACAGGCTGGAAAATGGACATGTTTAAGCTTGCCCTTTTCCACTTGATCCCTGTTGGAACCAATGCCTTCCCAGCAATTCTCCAAAGGCAAAATACCCTATCAGAAAAATTCAGACTTTTTTCTCCTGATTGTTCAATGAATGACACTATGTCCTATGTACAATGCACTGTTCAAACTCTTGTCCTAAATACTAAATAAACAACCGATTTGGGGGCATTTTTATGCCATCCATCCAGAGTTGTAGCATCAAAGTGCTTCAGAAAGACCTACAAATTTCTTTTTTGCAGCCTTCTTCTAATATGAAAATTATTTAACCCCATATTACAAAGAGGAAAGTGAGGAAGGGAGGCCCTGACTTGCCTAGGATGTGATTTCTAAGAGCATTTGGCATTAAACAAAATGTTACTGCTTCAAAGCCACATTTCTACTGACCATACCTGGATTTGTGAGTACTCAATACTCTGTGAGTCAGATCCAGATATCTTTTGAGAAGCATTTGAAAATTAGGAGCTCAGAGTTGGTGCCTGTTTCTGAAAGCTTAACCCCTTGAAGCTAGATCTGAAACAGAATTTCAAGCTCTGTAAGATAAGCATCACATGGGTGGAAGGATGAAGACACCAGTGAAGGCTTAAGTGTCCCAGAATGGGATCTGAAATAGTCAGCAAAATGATAAGGAACAGTGTGAAGTCAGCACCCTTCACATGCCACACACATAGACCATCCAGTGCAGACAAAGGATGAGCCTTAAAAACATGGAAAATTGGGGGAAAAATAGTCTCACAGAACCTACTCACTCTCACAGGGAAACTACAGAGAGACCTGAGCCTTCAACCTCTTTGCCAAAGTTCCTTTTGTTAAAAAGGAACTTTGCCTGGTGTCTTTTCTTTCTAGGGGCTAAATATAATTTGCTACAATTTTTAAAGATGGTTGATAGAAGAAAAACACTTCCCTTCCCTGTCTGAATGATAAAGTAGTGGTTAATTTCAGGAAATAGATGCCTTAAGCTGTCTCCCAAGTCTGACCATGGCACTTATTATCTGAGCTGGAGATAGCTTTAGCCACAAAACTTCTGGGTACTGCCCATCTTTCACATCAGAGATGAGCACTAAAAAATTATCAATACAACAACTCAAGGAAAGATGAAAATGCCATGAAGGAGGGCAAGAGATTCTCTAGTCTAATGACAAAAGCAGCCATCAAGTAAGTGGACATGGCCTGGAATCTACTCTTTAGTTTGGCCTTTGGAGTTATCCAGTGATCACTGTGAAACAGTGTCTCCAAAGACAAGACTAGAGATAAGGTCTTTAGCCTTCTAGCTGAATGGTATTTCAGGCTTCTGATCTCTTTTGTTCTCTTTTGCTTGCTCTTCCAGCTTCTACTGGCTGGGTGCAATTCAGCCCAGACCATAGTTCTGGCATACTGCCTAGCTAGCAAGGAAGGAGGTGGATAAGCCTTTAAATACTTTCCAAAGACAGAGCTGAGTGTGCATGCTCTCTCACCTAGGAGAGTGCTCTATAGAAGGAGTTACACCATTTCCTACTCTTTGACCTTTTGAAAAGCAAGTACTTGTATTTGTAAAGAAATATAGTTTCACTGATGTGCTTTAAGCATTCTCCTCAGTGGCACCAGACCGGATCTCTCAGTCCTGTCAAAATCCATTTGTTCTATAATTGCTAATGGATATCTTCTCTATATTTGTCTCTAAGTATCTTAAGTACTTCTATCTTGTGTTACAAGAAGCAACTACTATCGTATAACTCCCCAGCAGTCAGAGGCTGCATCAGAATTTTCCCAGTTTGGAGCTGAAGATCTGAAGTTCCATCCTAGCTTCATTGCAGGCATTTCACATGTATCCTTTTCTTAAGAAGGTGACCTTTTCTCAGCATCACAAAAGCTTTTCTCAGCATCTGCTTTCAGGTAGAATCAGTGGCAGAATCGTATTTCCCAGAACATTGCTCAGTCACTAAAATCACAAGGCTGCTTTGCTTTTTCCTGTAGTTCTACATCTCAGTCAGCATGTGTCCTCCAGCAGCAAGCAGATGAGAGCTGAACAAAGAGACAGGAAATGGTCTCCCACTAAACAGGTTGTTCACTGATTTTTTGTGCTGAAGTATTATTCTGTAATATTTACACTTAGGACTCTGACGCCTTTTCCTGGTCTTAAAATTAAGAGAGCTAAACACAGTTAAGAAGGAAAAAGGGTTTTACCTCCGTATTTTAATTTAAGGATCCTTAGGTATGATGAAATGCACATCGAAATGCACCCCGAAATCCCCACTGAAGAAATGGCCACCCACGATGTGATGTGTATACAATTATAGGCCTTGCAAAAATTAGCATATCTATCAAAGATTCCCCAATGAGGGACTCAAGCGAGATCCCCATCCAAGGAACCTTCCCCCTGGATGGGCCTATCTTTGTTTACAGAATGTGTTCTGGAGAGGACCTTGGTGTCTGGGGTTTCCAGAATGTTTGGTCTCTTGTCTTAACGGGATACTGGGTCTAAGGGAAGTTATCAAACTTAAAGGATTATAACTATGTGGCTAAAAGCACTAAGAATACATAAAGGCTATATAAAAGTGTATATAAAAAGGGTATAAAAGAAAAAGCAAAAAATCATCATGGCATCACTCTGAGGAATACACCACCTGCACAAGGGAGATTCTACTACAGGTAAAGTATGTCAATAGTAGTAAATTTAACACTGTCAGAACAATGCTCAGACCATGACATTCAATTGCTTGGGCTGTTACAGTTCTGGCACAATTTTTTCTCACACCAACTAATACTCCCTCAAACAACTCTGAGCCACAATCAACTTCTTGTATAGTTCAGGAGTTATGACAGACAAAGGACCATCCCAAAAAAGAACTTTGGATGCAGCCATCATGTTACAGAGGCTGATAACAGTTATTACAGGTGTGTCGCATACGACAAAGATCAGGGTATGGCTGGTCCCAGCAAATGAAGTGGAAAGTTACTGCTGGGTGAAAACATTTTCTGTGTAGCCCACTAGAGGGTGCAGACACACTCGTGCTGCCTCCAAAATTAACTCTTATGTTTCCGAGACCTGGGTATTTGAGAGGTTTCTCCAGAGCAGTTGAGGGAAGGACCTGAAAGAATCACTCTGCTGTCCTCTACAAACCCACTTTCATCATCAGCAGTGTGTAACCCAAAGTCTGTCTTCCTCCTGTTAACTGCTGTCCAGATACCACCCTCTGTCCTCATCTACCTTGAGTAGTACTACCAGTTTTCAATTTTTTTTTTTTTTTGTCTCATCCTCACCATTTCAGTGCTTACTTATCCACAGTTTCCTACCCTGTCTCTCACCACTGCCTGTGTTCCAGGGAGATTTCCCTTTGGTCGCTGCACTGCTTGACTGTCACAAGGTGCAATGACAAAAGTAGTAAAGAGGCTTATTCTCAATGCTAAATCATTGTAGGCCTGAAGTGGGGTCTACTCAGTGTATCCAGGATTCTAGGAGAACAGGATTTCAATTTGGCATGATTTAGGGAGTCTCAAAGACCAGTGATGTTTCCTAGAGGTTGGGGGTGGGGGGAAGGGGTGGGGCGGGGAAAGAAAAAGTCTTAACAA
>VXBT01005950.1:558646-677913 GCA_013400235.1 Oriolus oriolus | reverse complement strand
CTTAACAAGGTTATTTCTGCCTCTGTGCTTACTCACCTACTCAAAGCAGAGGCTTTGAGTGTGTTCCTGAATATTCCCTTATTGCCTCAGCAATTGCCTCATACAGCTAAACTCTGCATGTAACATCCTGCCAAAGAAAATGCAAAACTTTTCATCTTAAATGTTGACCAGACTTACAGGCAGCTCCCTAAGGAATTTGTCTCGCCATCTCAGCACTGATGTTTCCGTGCTGCAGCAGATCAGATTTCCTCTATGAGTAAGAGCTGCAGAAAGGAACAAAAAAGAAATCTTTTAAGAATAAAAAAAAAAAACCAACCCAAAAAAGGAACATCTCTAAAGATAATTCAGTGACAAGCACTGATAACATTTTCTTTTGTAGCCTTAAATATATGGTTCGCTAGCTGTAAAACAGACCTGTGCAGGACTGCCAAAGTTTCAGAATATAGACATCTGAAGATGAAGAGAAGGTAAAAGAGCACATACTTCTTGTTCATTTGCTATTTTCCCTTCTCGTTTTTTGCAGATGTGAATCAGGTGCAGTGTATCTGACAGTAAGTAGCCTTAGCTGCTTCTTCATGACCATACCAAGGTGTAATTTCTGTTCTTATTTCAAGACCTAGTCAGCAGTTGGGAGAGCGAGGATTTTCAATTCACCAGCTGCTGAGCCTGAATTTCTCATGAAGTAGTGTGAAAATGTGACAAAAATGTGCAGCACTTGATGAACAAGCTTACAGATCCCTGGCCCCAGCCTGAACAACTCTTGGACCCTCATCACTGTGCACAAAAAGGCAGAATCTGTTAGGATATCAATGAGAGCTAACACCTAGTATTGACATATTGAGCTGTTGCAGGAAGCATACACAGATTTCTCTCTCTCTTTCTCTCTTTGAAAAAAGAAAGTACTGAAAAGTACTGAAAAATAAGATTAGCAATGGAAAATTTCCATAAGGACAGAAGGCTTCCAGTCAAAAATATGTGAAAAGAGACTGGATCAAACTGACACTACCAGCTTCAAAGATGTAGAAAATAAATCCTGTGGGATATTTCTGATTGATTAGCAACTAAATTTAGACAAAAATTGGATTATATTACCACTTTAAACCTATTTTAAATAACAACCTCAGGCTTTGTCCCTCTCAGGTTTCCTGTGTATAAATAGTAAGCCCAAGAGGAACACCAGCTTGACTTTCCCATTTGAGACCTGGCAGTAAGAATAATCAAGCCAAAACAACAATCTCACAGACATTTAATTATAAATAGACCTCATTTCATCCAGGAATTCTGGAAGCAGTAGTCAAGGTCTAAACTCTAATGTCATTTCTGTAATGTCATTTTTCAGAGGAGAGCTACATTTTCAAGCTCCTTTTCCATGCTAGGAAGAGCATGGGAACAGTGTCAATAAATATGCCTGATAAGAAAACCTCTCTTCTGTCCAGCTGAAAGCTTTGCAAACATTAGTTGTCAGCAGTGAAGCCCCCTGAACTTCTGTTTCAAAACAACTTTTTTATCTGGAAACTATGCAAATGTGAAGTAAAGTTTTTAAGTGGCAATACATGTGCAAAACACCAGCACACAGTCTTGGTGTGTCTTCATTTTTGAGCAGGAAAGAGGAGTCTACCACAAGATAACTTGTTGTGGCTGAGTTGTGTCTGGGTTTCTCCCCTCTGGCCACTTGTCCAGAACGCAGCAGTTACTGCGGCAGACCAAACCTCCCATACAAGGAACGACCTTTCCAGTATTTGTTTGTTTTCAGCGCTGTTACTCATAACCGCTGCTCATAACGTCTGCCGCCCACCGACACAGACACCAGGAGTGCACCCTTTCCCCACATCAAACAAAGGTACTGATGCTGAAAGAGAGCACCAAGAGCAAACATTTTAAATCACCTGAGCTGGCCTTTTCTGCACTTACAGTCATCAGTGAAAGCAAAATTACCTGCACGGGCAGATGCATCTGAGCTGAACCCAAACCCACGCTGCAAGACAGAAGGCGAGTAAGCATTTTCAATAAATGTACTTGCAGGGATGCTAAAAGCTGGAGGCAGAAGCAGTGGGTAAGATGCTGGTTGGTGACAGGGGATGCCTGGGTTCACCTTGCTCTTCCCACACAAAGCTGCAGAGCACTTTCCCTTGAGCCGTGCCTATGCAGTAACTGAGAAATGTGACTGCAGGATGGTAGGTACACCTCAGCCAGCTTTCCTCCAGCAAACTATTGCATAAGAGCAAGTATTTACCAACTGAGACCCTACAGACCTGTAAGGAACAGCAAATTGCTTAGCATTGATGTTGAAACTGAGAAGACTATGGCTGATGCAAATGCTTCTACCCATGCCATAGCCTCTTCCCTAGCAGGATGGTGACCTGCTCTCTGGTTGTGTCTAAACTGACACAGATGTTTGCAGGGGAAGACTAGGATTCTTGATCAGATTGCCTGCATTGGGGAGCTGCAAAAACCAGGGCACAAGTCTGGCACCAGCTGGGATTCTTCTGAATTCCTTCCCCATCTGTAAATGCAGTGACAAAACTTCAAGTGGCTCATTGAGTCTGTTGAGGATGAAATTCATTACAGAGGTCCAATTGCTACTGTAAGAGCAATCTCGCAAGTAAGGTGGAAGTGATTTAGGTATGAAGTACCAATGTGGATGGAAATTATGTGTCTGAATCAAACCGATGCTGTCGAAAGTCCTAACTAGATTCTCCTGACCACTACGTATAAAATTCAGAAAGTGTTTATACCAAACATTCAAGGGGTCAATGTCCAAACATTAAAACTGATTACAAGCAAAGACTTAAAAACCCACAAATGCCAAAAACCCCCTGAGTCTTAAAAACCCACCAATGCCATACCAGCGTATGATTTCACTCAGCGATCAGCATAGCACATACAATTTCCCTTTCTGTATGGTGACCCAGTGACAGCACATTATTACAATAACTGTCCCACAGATGGCTATTTAATGCTTGTTTCTGAACTGTTAAACAAAACAAAACGTTTTTCACACAGATAGTCTCTCTCCCTGTCTATTAAGAGGCAACAAATGCCGTATGCAAAAGTACACTCTGTTACAGGACTTCCTTCTGGTGCCCGTCTGTCTGAGTTCAGTGTTTATGTGTCAAAAGACCCTGATGAATTATATAATTTTATGATAGGGTTCCACAGTCACTTCTGTGTGTATGCTGGGCTGTTGCAAACCTCCAGAGCAGTCTCAGGATGAGTACAGTACATGACTCTGCAATAGCTAAAGATGGATATCACGTCCAGATTTACAACTAAAACTGGTCCAAAATTATCTGGGTTTGATTTTTTTTTCTGTCCCCCAGTACATAGAAGCTCATTCTTCCTCTTTTCAGAAACAGAGTTGAAGAAACACTGGTTATTATAATTTTTACCACTCTCCTCACTAAAGCAAACTGTGCACCTGAGAACTCCTTATTTTGATAGTGGTTTTTGCAGAGTGAACTCCTTAAAACGGGCGATGAGTTTTCTTTCCCTTTCACTGCAGTATTTGCTGTAATAATTCTGACTTCCAAATATGTGCAACATAATTTCTTAATGATCTTTGCTCTATTATTAAGCCGTACAGTTCTTCCTTTATTTCTACAGCTCATAATCATCTGGCACAAAGAGACACATGTACTTCTTGGATTGCAATGAACTTTGTTCTCCCTTCAGATGTAAATAATAGGAGGGAGAAAAAAATCGGTCTTGACTGAGTCTGGTTCCTCTGAAAAACTATTATGAATAAACAATGAAGAAGTGAAAAGCTGTACTCCTTACCTGGTCTGAGAGGTACAGTGCACCTTGAAAGCCTCTTAAATGACACAGAAGAAATAGAAATAGTTGAAAGTTTTTACTCATCCAACCGGAGGGCTCAGGAAATGACTATTTTGCAATGATTAACTCCTTCCTCACTTCGAAGTCTTTCAAGTACAGTTCCACTGCAGTTTGGTTACTAATGCTCTGCCCTACACATGATTTCTGTTTCACACTGAGAATATGCAGGTGGCCAGAGGAGAAGACTCTGATTACCTCCGTGGAAGAGAAAAACTGCAGTGTCTTCTGCACAACTGTGACCAAGTACATTTTACTGTTGAGTGATGCTTATGTAATGAGGTGTAGGAATGACTGAGTAATGACTTGACCTCCCACCTCTCATTTATAGAAGAGGTTTAGAGCAGTGGAGCAATATTCTCAACATGACTTCAGTGTTGTGGTGCCCAAGAGAGCAAGGCGAAAAAACTAGGTAATTTGAAGGAGCTGCATCCATTGCAGCCTGAACAAGCATTTGATGTACATATAGTGTATGATGCTTTTACACACAGAGGGTCTCCAGCTGAAAGTCAGGCATCCTGGAGCATCAGGAGTCAATCCTCTGCACATAAAAACACTCTATGCCTAAAAACCTGTTTCCCTTGCCTAAATGTATCAGTTTGACTAAAAGGCATTTCTGAGACTGAGCTTATAAACCCCCACTAGCCTGAAAGCTGTTAAAGGCCAGCTCCCCACAGGAGCACAGGCTACTTCTGGGGAGTGGACACCTCCACAGAGGACCCGAGGTGGCACCTGGGCTTCTGAGCCTGTGGAGAGACTCCGTGTTGGGGTTTTCTGGGACAGGGATGGGGTTGTCTCACCTAGCTCTGGGCATTTGCACTGCAGATATCTACACCAGAGCCCATCATTCAAGCTACTCTTGAATATATGCAGTGGAAAGAAACAGACCTTTGCAAGATTGCTTATCTGGGGGTTTTAACATCCAAATAAGAGTTTCTTCTGCTATATAGATACATATACTCCCATGATTTTTTGGTGCAATCAAGATTTTATAAAAACTACAAATAAAATCCTTATTCTCTGCAAGTTAAGTTTTACCTTTGACTTCCTAGTGATTATTACCAATGACTCAAGAGGCGTGGTCCCACAAGACACTGATGATTCTGGTCTGCACTTGAAATTTATCCTCTTACAGTCTACCACAAAAATAATGAGGATACTCAAGATTCTTGGTCTGAGCAGGTGCTTAGTTGCTTTCTTGGAATGGAGGCCAAAACATTTGTGTGACTCCTCAAGCTATGGCTATTGATGATATAGCTTCATATGCAGAAACACCAGGGCATTTTACTTTGAACATGGTTGCAAGACAGAGACTCAAGTTCTAGCTTTAAACTCCTCTCACTTCCACATACAAAAAATTGAAACCCAACTGTCAGTCTTCTCACCATGAGCCCACAGGTAAACAGGAAGGAGTTTCAGTCTCATAGCCTCAAAGACTGCAAAATATATTGAATCAGATCCCCCAAAATCTCCTAAAAATGAGGTTTGGTTTGCTTCTTTGGTTGTTAATTTTTTAACAAAAATCTTCTTTTAGTTCAAATATAGCAGGCTAGAAATAGAGCTTCTTATTTTTCACTTTTTGATCCTTAAGGCTACAAATATTAAAGATTTTGCAACTTTTAACTCACTTCCATTTTTAAAGAAGCTTTCCCCTTTAAAAATGGAGAAAGAAACTTTCAGAATGAAAAGACCCAGCATGTACTTTTGGTAAAAAAACCATGAAATTCTACAGTCCTGGAGAATTGTAATGAGTATATGCAGTAATTAATGCTGCAGTAAAATATATTGTGGTATATCATAACATATTATTATGAAAAGAAAATTATTTAATTATTAAATAATTATAATAATTACTACTACTTCTACAAGGTAATCAATTTGAAGACATTCATTTGGTCATGCTAAAATTTCCTCAGAAAGCACTTAGGTGCTAAGAAAGCATCACCCTGAAGACTGGTCATGTCTTTCAGAACAATTATGAGCGGTGGAGTGAATTTTTGTAGATGCGTTTCCTTTGGATGGAGTCCACATATAGCTTCTCACTCAGCTCAGCAAGCTCCAGAGTTCACTTTGAGAGTCTTCCCTGGGGCTGTCTCAAGCAGACTATGAGCATTTGGGTTCCTGCCTTTGTTGGTAAAGAATCTGCAGTTCGACTGTGTTCTCCTGGGAGACAAGGGCACGACTTTTGCGTAGCATATTTTAGACTAGTCTGGTGACATTTGAGACTTTTTTTTTTTAGTGATGTTAGAAAGCTCCTCAGTATCTCTCCAGTGCAGTGGTCTTCCTCTAGGGACAATCTGCAACAGCCTTGAGGTTGACCTGAATGTGGCTCTGGTTCCTGGAGCCCAGAGGAAGCAGATGCAGATGGGGATCTGATTTGCACAAGGCCCTGAGGGCTACCCAGCCTCAGGCCATACCAACCCTTTGCATAAGAAAAGGAGAAAAAATGAATGGTTTTGGGGAGCTGCACTAAGGCTGAATGTGATTATTCATTAACAGCAGAGTTATTCCCAGAGAAGCAAACACTAGATTCTCTTCTGCAGCTGAGGAGGGTCTGGAGGAATGCAGAATTGCAGGCTACATACAGGACCTGCTTTGGGGTCTCTCTGATGGACCCAGCCTGCCATTCCATGAGCAGAAGAAGGTCTAACCACGGGAGGACGTGGCACAATGTTAGCTGTGACATGAAAACAAGAGCGATGCAAGCTGTCATTTCACCTTCCCAAAGGGTTCCTCATCTCAGCTTGAGCTGAGCTGTGCAGCTCTGGTTGGAACTCAGCTTTAGATGCACTGGGAGACAAAGAGATCAGCAGCTTGCACAGGTGGTGGTGAGAGGTCTGTAAGTACAGTGATACGAGAGTGTGACAGTGGGCAACCTCAAAAAAGAAGTCCTGTGATTTGGGAGTGAGAAGGTGGAAGGGTAAATCTGTATGGAAGTGAGAGAAGGTGGCAGGAGCAAGGGAGGCCTGAACTGTGGAAGGACAAGCAGAACAGAGAGGGAGGAAAGAGGGTCTGGTGACATCCATCCTGTATCATAGCAAAGGTGAAGGATAGGAGAAGGGTTTTCTGAGAACTTCTGCTTCTTTGTCATCCAGCACCAGGAGATCTTGAGCAGATCTCCAGGGCTCACATGCTTGGTCCATTCTATGCAGGTGAAATAACCATGGCAACACGAGATTTTTTGACGGATGAATAGCAGGTGGGCAACCGGTGAAAAGATTGAGGAGACCCCTGACTCACAACCAATCTGATTATCTCCAATCTGTGTAATACCCACCCACCCTCAGAACTCAGAACTGAGCTGTGATGCCAACAATGATAGGAAAGACAGAATACATGGCAGACAGAATACATGACTTTGGTGCTCATCCTCCAGGTGGCAAAACTCATTTTTGCCCAGTGGTGTTGACCTGTGGGCTATGATGCCATTACACATCTGAAGAAACTCCAGTCCTCAGTTATGACTGATTGTTCATTTTAGTGCTAACATGAAATCACCTGTGGAGCTCTCCAGAAAGGAGACATTCCTACCAGCTCTTAGGGAATAAGCAGATGATCTTGGCCAATTACTTCTAGTTAGGTTCATTACAGACATTCAAGGCCCATGGCGGGATGGTATGGTGAGAAAGAAAATGACCCTAACAGTTTTTCCTTGCACATGAGACGTGACCTGGTTCCTTGCCCAATGTTACAGCCTTCAAGGGTCAAAACATTTTGTCTGTCAGTTATTCAACCCCCAAATTGCAGGTTCGTGTAATGTTTTCCAAGAGCAAATGAATGGAAAAAAAATTCAAAGCAAAAAAAATCATGTCAGTGTTTTCAAACTGACATATTTTCATTTCAGTATAGGAAATTTCTGTCATAGGAAATGAGTGCTGCTGCCTAATTCAGTGGCAATGGTAGTGGTACATGATGTGGGTCTTTGCTTTGTTTGAGATGGGCCTTCCATCCTCTGGGGGACCATTTCAGTCACTGGACTGCAGAGACTTTTGGGGCCAGGATCTCTCCAACTAGATTTGTTCTACCACAGCCAGGGAAACTTCCTACTGTTTACACTGAGTTGAGTGTCCCAGTCACATCCCTGAACTAAACTGTCTCAAGACTTTCAGAGTCTCAACATCTCCTCCCTCTCTGAACACACTCACACTTGCCCCTTGCTTTCTATGTAGAACTGGAGGGATTCTCCAAAACAGACACCTGGCATGTTTTTCTTGCAACAAAGGTTCAGGTGAGTGAGAACTTATTGCAAGCAAGGGGTGAGAAAAAGTCTGGGTAGGAATAGAGGGAGAGTGATGACAAATGGAAGAGGAGAGTTCATGCTCTGTGATGTTCAAGGGGGATGGAGAAGCAGGGGAGCAGAGAAAAGGGGAAAAAGCCCTTAGGTAGGATGAAGCAGGGAGCACAGCCTGCAAATCAGGAATAACCAGGCTCACTGATGCATTGTGGCATGCATCAGAGTGCAAGTTAGATGCACCATTTGTCTTTCCTGTTCAATGTTGTACAAAATATTGAACTACTCTCAGTGCAGAATAAATCTGTCGTCTGGTGACTGGTGACTGTTCCTATGAGGGAGGTGATGCTTAGATTGAGAACCAAGAGGTGTGTAATTTCCTGCAGCTGAAACTAAACCCCACTTTGTGAAACACCAGAGCTCTGCTTCCAGGTCTGTAGCTGCCACCTCACAGCACTCCTGTGAATCTAGCTGTCCCTAAACTCCCTAGAAACATTTTTATAAAAAAAATTCCCAAATGAAAAAAGGCATCTGGACCGAAATTAAAAATTCAATCAGCACAAAATAAAGTACACATTTCTTGATCTACTAGAAATTTATGAAATTTTTATCCCTGATCCTCACCATGTCAGAGTTTTAAAGGTTCTAATCACTCTGTCATTGCTGTTTTGATCACTGCCTCCATTGTGGTGGTTCAAAAGCTCAGTCTGAATAAATCCACCTGCACAGCACGAAGCAGCAAGAGCCTTAGCTTGAATTGACTCAGCTTTGAGAAAACCTTTAACTGCTTTTGAAATAGTTCAGAAAATTGCATTTTTGCTGACAGACTGATGGTCTGACTAACCCTTACAAGGCAGATTTCAGTTTGATAATCCTGATACTCAGTCAGCCTTTAAAAGTGACTTCCCCTTGATCTTAATTTTATTTCAGGGTGTTATCCCTACATAAATGAGTCTCCCTTAATTTTCCAGTTATTGTAAAGGAGGAGAAAAAAAAAGTGCAGGGATCAGAATTTCTGACCTAGTGTGTAGTTATTTGAGGCATTTTTCCACCAGTCATGTAAAGTCCAATTCTGTTTGTCATTTCTCATTTTTAAAAAATGTATCTAAATTTCAGCCTAAGGCCCAGACTCAGGACTGAGAACCTCAAGTGTTAATTCTGTGGGAGAAGTGTTGGAAGGAGGCAGGATCCAAGACCTTGGTCTATCAGGTTGCTGCATTTCACAGGGGGAACTTTCTTTCAGACAGAGACGAGTAGAGTGATCAGAAATTTACCCAAGGTAACTTGAGTTAGGAGAAAATGTAGTCAGTTGTTGCCATTTTCCAGGCCCCTGTTTGAGCTGAGCCCCTAAGAATAGGCAGACATGGCCACACCCCCACTGCTCTAAAGCCCTCCTGAAGTGTGGGTCAGCTCAAGAGACAAATCTCTGGTCCTGCAGAAAGCAGGGGCCCCTCTACTCTCCGTGGTAGAAGGAATTGAGTGTTACCCCAGAACTGAAGTCTGTCTTGGCTCTCTGCCCCATAGTTCTTAGGAGATGCTGCTAAAACCACGTCAACCAAAGCAGACATATTCTTGGGTCTCAGTTTCCGGAATCATGCCTTGAAACACTGACCAACTGACATCAGTACAGGCAAGGCTTTGGTCCAAAGCTGTGTTACGAGGGATAGGACATGTTCATCCAACCAGTTCCTACTCCACCGAACGATCCACCCTTTGAGTCCATCTCTCTCCAGTTTAGAGAGAAAGGATGTTGGGAGGGACCATGTCAAAGGCCTTACAGAAGTCCAGACAATATCTCTTCCCTTGTCCGCTGCTGTAGTCACTCCACTGTCAAAGGCCACTTGGTTATTCAGGCAGAACTTGCCTTTGGTGAAGCTGTGCAGACTGTCCTGAGTCACTTCCCCATCCTCCATGTGTCTTAGCATAGCTTCCGGGAGGATCTGTTCCATAATCTTCCCAGGCACAGACGTGAGGCTCACGGGTCTGTAGTTCCACAGTCCTTTCTATGTTTTCTAAAGATGGGTATAATGTTTTCCCTTTTTCCAGTTGCCAGGAAGTTCACCTGATTGTCATGGCTTTTGGAATATCATAGAGAGTGGCTTGGCGACTACACTGGCTAATTCCCTCAGGACTCTGGGATGCACCTCATCAAGTCCCATAGTCTTATGCACAACCAGGTTCCCCAGGTGGTCAAAATCCTGATCTCTGACAATGGGAAGCACTTTGCTCCCCTAGTCCCCAGTTACCAAGGCTTTTTGGTCCCTTACCTACAAAACTTGTTTGCTTCCAGACCTCAGTAGCCAGCCCAGATACTTCAGTGGCTGACAGGAAACCAAGGCTTCCTGTCTGCCTGTTCCCTGATTAACCAAGGTCATTGATATAATACAAGGTTTGGATTGGAAGGGACCTTTAAAGATCACCTAGTCCAACCCCAAATGAAGGACATGCAAGTGGGAAAGCCTTTCTTCAGGCTGACCAGCTTCCTAGATCCTTGTAACCACTGTCTAACTCTTGGGCAAAACTGACATAAAAGGTCAGCTCCTGCAAAAGTCTATATATAGGGAAGCAAAGTATCTTCTATGGTTAAAAAAACCCCCAACTTTTATAATGCTTTGGGTATGTTTTTGCTTTTTGTTTTATCAACTAAAGTGTTTCAGGGGTTTTTTTGAAGCTATTTGAAAAGTGGGTGTTTTTTGTTTTCTTGCCCAGATGTAGATGTGACAAACTGAAATATGGCCATCTGCTCTCAAGCAGAGGGTGTTGAAAAAGGAGGCTGTGGCTGTTGCATAGAGGATAGCAAGATCCCTGCAGGTTTTGGTTGTGCTTTTTCCCCCTTTGTCCCCATCTTGCATCACACAGCTGCTGGGAAAATGTATTCACCCATGTTTGGGGAGGCAGATGCTGTCAAGTCTTGACTGCCACCAAAAATCCCTTGAAGGCACATCTACTTCTACCCCCAAGACAAGGTGTGCAAGAAGCAAGCCTGCCTACTGAACAAGAAGAGAAAACAACAGGTGAAAGAGTTACCAGCTGGTCAGCACCAGCAATTCCACCTACCAAGATGGGGGTTGTCATCTGGGTCTTTAAGAAGACTCAGAATTAGGCCCACCAGAGAGGTGGGAAAACCCCTTTTTTTTTTTTTTTTTTGAACTGTTAAGAGGTTGTTTTTCAGATGTTGTATAAGACATCCTATTTGTCTCTAACTTCGCACTGATTACAAACGGATTACAGGAAGGAAGCGCTCCACCCAATTTCTTAAATTATCATGCACCATTGCTTAAAGGTGTCATCTGTGTCTCAAGAGAAGTCTGGTTTTACCCCTTCTTTTTAAGAAAAGAGGAAAAAAAAAAACCACAGATGATCTTACTGCTCGTTAATTATTTATTGTATGGCTGTTACACCCAGAAAAGCTCTTGATTTTTCCAGACACACATTTGCTAGGAAATCATTTCAGCAAGATACAAAAAAAATTTGTGGTATTTCTTGCAGAAAGGGAATGGGGTGTGTGAGAGGGGGAGGTTAGGTGGTGCGTATTTCCAAAGGGCTCTGTATTGAAGTTTAAATCAGGAACCTGGATTCTATTCCTGTGACAAATGCATCAGTCTTGTATTTTAGTCTTGTAATCACCCCTGAGGACCATCACATTAAAAAAAGCGAGGATCAAACTATGTTCCCAGCTCTGCTAAGGTGCAAATAAAACCATGGCAGCTCCTCGAATGATTCCAGTCTTCCTGACATCCTCATGGGGCTACAGTCTTGCTCCTGACATCCTCATTACCTTTGCTTGCAAAGCTGTGCATTCAAAATGCTCCCGTGCAAGGGCACGTACTTCGAGGTGACTCAGGCAAAAGCCTGCTTGCTTATGGCTCTTGTGATGGAAGTGCAGTGGGGAGGGGAAAGAAGTGAGGAAGTAAGCAGCATGGCTCGGGAAGGTTTTATAGGAGTGCCCAGGCAGCTGGGGAGGAGCTGTCTGGGATGTTTGCTGTGACAGGCGTCCTTCCAGCTGCAGGTTTCCAGGGAGTGGCAGCCTCACATGTAAACCTGCTGCATTGGATGCCTGCAGTGCTCCAGCTGCGGCTCAACTCGGGCTCCCATAGGGCACAGCTGAGGCCCTATGGAGCTGCTTTTGTGACTGAGGCTCCCTGGCAGCAGATGTGGACCTGGGACCAAACCCTGAGCAGCAGGTGAGGCTGTAAGGCCAGTGCCTGGAGGGAGGAGAGATGCAGAGCAGCAAGTTGATTTTCTGCAGTGCCTTGCTTTGCCATACAGTTCAGATACTTGGGGGTACATAACATGACGGGCTGTGCCCGGAAATGGCTGATAAAGCACAAACATCATTAGGAAATGTACATACAATGTGTTAACACTCAATGTATCAACAGCGCAAATACTGACTGCAAGGAGGAAACTAAGTTTACGCAGACAGATTAAAGATAATCTGTGGATCTTTCTGCCATTCAGGTTTTAACTGCAGGCTCTGTCAACTCATCTGCATTTACCCTTGACCCAGGCAACAATGTATTTTGCTCTCAGTCCAGATATTTCTTTGCTGCGTGCTGAATGTTTATTGTATTGTCTTGAGTCATTTCCCGTAGCAATGCAAAAGGGAAAGAAGCTTTGGAAGAATATTTTAAGCTCAAGAAATGTAGTCCAGCAGGGTGCAGGGCCCCTGCACTAATGTACACCTTGCATTTCTAATTCAGAGACATTCATATGATGGAGTATGCTGATGCCAAGGAAATAAGTTCCTTTCTTACTATTCATACTGAGCTAGTTTGTGATGATAATTGTCTTCCAAAGAAGTTGCAATTGTTCTGGTGGAGAGCAGTGTGCTGTCTTTTTTGCAAGCTGAGCTCTAAAATAGCAGTCTTTTCAGGTCCCCAAAAATCATGAAATGTGTATCTATTCCAGATTAAATGTATGTTCAGTTCTGCAATTCTTTTCTCAGGAAGTTCTCAGCATATCTTCATTTCCAATGCATGTCTCAGGATTATATCTGCAGATCTTAATTTGTACCTTTCATTGAAACTCTGCAGCAGGGACAGGATCAAATAACAGACAACAATAGGATCAAAGCAGAGACTGTTAAATGCCAACAAAAGCTTATACAACCCCAAACAAACTCTTCAGTTTGGCAATATAGGCTAACTGGATTATTGTTATCACTGTTTCAGGCATATAACACATCATAAAAATCCTTCACAAAACAAAGCTGAAAGCACTAGTGTGCTTTTTGGTTTCCCTGAACTGTGTACAAGGGGAAGTGAAAAGTTTTCAGTAAGAAGTTTTTGAATAATTGTGATGCCATTGCTAGTGAGTGGGGAGAGAGCGCAGAGACCTGTGAAAAAGCAGCATCTTTAATGTAAGCAGTGTTTCGTAAGGAAAATATAGGTCAGGGCAACAAACACATCAAAGTGAGCAGTTGCCTGTCATTCCTGCACTGAAAAGTGTGATGTGTCTTCCTAAATTAAAGAGTTGAAGGATGTGGACACCAGAGGAGCAGATTTGAACATCTGAAATGGTTGCAATGTCAAGTGACCAGTTCCTGGGCAGTGCCTGAGGCTTCTGTGTGCAGCCTGAGCTGGAGCATCACCTCCTTCTGCAGAAGACAACACTTGCAGGGTGACAGAGAGCAGAGCTGAGGAGCTGGCTCTTTCCTGGGGACAGCAGGCAATGCAGACACTTGTGCTGTAAAATGAAGGGCTGCTGGTCATTTTATGGGGGAATTTCACACAGGGAGCCCAAGGCATCAGGCAGGTACAGGATTCCTGCCAGAAGCCTGGGCTGGCAGGAGAATGAACAAGCAGAAGGCTGGCAGAGCAGTGTGCAGCTTTTGGTCTTGGGCATCTCCTCTGTTTTGGTACCTAATGCTGCCATGCTGCCAGTCACAGGATGGATTTGGTGACCTCTACTCAAATTGCTTTACGAGGTAAAAAAAGGAAGCCCCTTTTATTTATTTTCCCCCCTTTTTTAATGGAAGAAAGCCAAATGAGTAAAGAATAAACCCACTATTTTAGTTCTTTTTAAAATTTATATATTATGTTTTTAAGGAATAAGCACCCTTATAGAGCAGAAACCTTTTCACTTCTTCATTTTCATCTCAGAAAAGAATATACATTTTCACCCATAAATTTTTTTTAATAGTTATTTTCTGCAGTATTTAGTATGTCTCCTAGTTGTAATAGCAATTTAGGTATTGGTACATAATGCATCACAAGAGTGTGTTCTCTTAGGCACTCCGGATATCTGTTCCACCAAATGAATATTTCCTTTAATGTTTGTTTTTACCCCCAGTCAAGTTATTCTTTCTCTCTCTGGTGGGGAAGCACATGCTAACACTGTGCTGGGAATAGCTTTGTGGCACCTGCCTTGCTCTATGCTAGAGGCACCGTTCTCAGGAGCAGAGATGGGCAATCAGCCTAAAGGCAAGCTCTGCTTTTATACCATCCTGCTGCTCATTTTCCTGTGATTGCCATCACCCCTGTGAAGGCATGCAGAGGTCACTGCTTGCTGCTCCTCACCCCGCAGTTTGCCACAACAGAAACTGGAGAAGAGAGGTGAGAGGGATTTGGAGATTGAAAAGCACCATCCCTGTGTGAATATAGTGAAATTCCCTCCATCCCTCCCTGGGTTTCCTCCCTGTGCATTATGTGGGTTTTCACTGTTTTCGTCCATCCTCCAAAGAGGACCCACTTGCCACCTCAGAAATTCTAATTTTCACCTGCCACAGCTCCTGCTGCTGCAAGGTTAGTGAGGTGTAGAGGGAGACTTGGGCCAGCATGAGAGAAGACAAGTAATGGTGCTTCCTGGTGACTTCTGCCATGATGCTGAGCTCCTGAAGCCATGAACACAGGTGTCCTCAACTAACTTCTGGGCACCACAATGTAAGAAAGATACAAAGCCATTATAAAGTGTCCAAAGGAGGGCAATGAAGATGGTGAAGGGCCTTGAGGGGAGGCTGTGTGAGGAGGTCACTTGGCTTGTTCAACATATTTTTGTAGCTCTAATGGAGACACGGAAAGCAGCGATAGCTACGCCAGTTAGGGTGGCCAACGTGCTGGCCCGCTATGAGCCGCCTCTTCTCCTACATGACCTGGACACCTTTGGGGATGCAGGATCCAGTGGCAGAAAAACAAGCCTGTTTGGCTGACTGGGAGCAAAAACTCAGTCCAAAAGCATCTGCAGCAGCATTGTCTTTGGTTCTCATTGACCAATTCAGCACTGAACAAACTCCTAAGAAGTGGCCAAATGAGAAAAGCAAAAAAGAAAATATTCAAGAAAGTCTTTGTTTCCTATGTAGCCAGGCACTATGGCTTTGTGAAAAGGCTAGGATCTGAAATAAACTTTTCTCAAGTTTGATTTCTGTTTCCACATCTAATGTTGGAGTATCTTTAACCTTAATTTAAGGCCTTGATGGTCAATCTAAGGATTTTGATTTTTGAACTTACAGTGACAGCTAGACAGCAGGTAGATTTTCTGAGCACATGTAAGCTTCCACAAGACCAAAATAGTTCGTGTTTCCCCAGTTCCCAGTGCACAAACTAGTTTGTCCTGGATTTTCTATCCTGCAGATTTCTCCTGCTTCACCTCAGATGTGGGGACATTATTGACCTTCCTTCTCAACTTTCACACACAGAGACGAGAGGCTGCCTCAGCTTTTATTAACATATATAGCAATCTGTTTGTAATCTCTGTTCTTAGAAATATACGTGTAAATGTGAGAGGCTGAGTCTTTAACAAGCTCATGGCTGTGGATGATAAGGCATACTTCCTGCAGGTTTTAGCTCCATCTATTGTTTTTTGTAACAATGGAGAAAAATGAAATGTGTTTTTGAAATCAGCAATTTTACGACACATTTAGTTTGCATTTCCTAATGAGGAAGCATTAGGGAATACCAACATTTATAAAGGAGAAAGAATATGAGCAAACAGGATTAAAAATAAGGCTAGTGCATCACTAATTGCAACTCATTGAGCTACACTGAATACAATTAAATTTAATTATTCGATAGGCTAATCACACATGTAGAAGCCTCAACTGACACCCTGTACAAAAGCATGGACCTTTATGAGCATCAAACCCTGAAACTTTGCTCCCACGTGCAGCAACATCCTCCTTCAGTGCAGAACTTCTTGGCCCCCCATTTTTGAGATGAGCTGTGCTGTCCTTTCCCTACAGCAACAGCTGGCACCACAAAGGTCCTCCTGTTCCTGCCACAACAAGGCAGGAGAAAACAGATGCTGTCCCAGGGAAGGGAAGAGACACAGCAGGAGGGACGGCCAAGCCAGATGCTATTCCAAATGTCTGCAGTGTTCCTCTGTTGTTGGCCAGCTTCAGGAAAATCAAATTAGCTGACTTCCAAGTCTTTTCTTTTTATCCACACTCTCCTCAGCTTCTATCCCTTCAGCAGGCTCTGAGTTGATGCAATGTGGGGCTCTGTCCCACGGAATACATTTACAAACTGCTGCCCCATGAGCCCAGTGCCAAACTGAAGCGTGCCTCTCTCAGGGCAGCTGAGACTGCAACTTCGGGAGCCTGGGACGTCTTCAAGGACCTGTCTGGGCCCTGCTCTGAGTGTCAGATGCAACAGAAACTAGAAAACTTTGATCACCAGCAGGGACAGACCTGCCTCCCTCCTCTCCCCGTCTCCCCCACTTCCTCCTTGGCAAGAAATTAAATCTCTTTTCTAGATAGAAGTGTCTAGAGAGAAGTGTCTATCACTCCCCAGTTGTCAAGAGTAATCCAGACTCTTGCATTTTAGACTGTTTAATTCACATGAGCTGAATCTCATCCTCTGTGACTTACTCCAGAAAGGCAAGTCCTAATTTACAGGTTTTTTAATGAGTTAAACTCAGAACAACCATTGCTGAGCTTATATTCAGGATGTAGGTTCCCAAAACAAGCCTTGGTATACTCAGGCTATTAAACTAAACTATTTTAGACTGAAGCTTAGATGAAATACAATCACAGATGAGTATAAAAGTGATTTTCTTTCTCCCACCCCCATTTCTCATAAAGTGATATAACTATGACATTTCTGTGGGTGTACACATTAGAACAATCAAAACAAGAGTCTGAGTTAGTACCATCTGGTGCAACTGATGCTCTATCAGATTAAGTCTATAATATTGCTAGCTATGTGTAGAGATCTTTCAAATTAAATGTGGCAGAATTAGAGAATGGAACCAGAAAGTAACGCTTTTTCATTTCTTCACACTTATACCTGGAAATCCTACTGCTAGTCCCATGTATCTAGAAATCTTAGATGTGATAAGTACTGAGATGGGTAAAAATAATGTATTTATTTATTATTTATTTCTTAAATAATTACTTTATGGGTTGTCATTCACTGAGATTCATATCTTGAAACCTTTTCCTATGGGGATGGAAAACTTTCTAAGAGCAAAAAAAGGTGAAGAAGAAACTTCAAGTTACAATTAAAAAGAACCAATTAATGCAACTCAAAAAAGGATCTGAGGTGATATGGAGTTGAACCTAAACCAGTTTCATTTATCCACAAAAGACTTCCCTCCAGTGAAATGAAAAAATCCAGCATCACCAACAATTTGGAATATGACCTGGTGGAAGAACCCCAGGCAGCTGCACTGACACATCATGCTGGTGTTGCAAGATGTAGAAGAATCCTTTTCTGAAGGATATTGTGGCAGCTGCAGCATGGAGATACAGACTGAAGGGTAAATGTTTCCAGAACAACAAGAAAAACCAAAAGGAAAGTGAGCACTCATTAAATGTAAAATGATACTTTTAAACATAGCTTGGAATGTCAAATTGTGGAAACTAGGAGATAGTAGCATGAAAACCACCATCCCCCTGCACAAACACTGTGAGAAAGTTTGCTCTTTAAGTACATAACCATATTCCTCCTCTTCCCTTGACCTCGGTTGGAGGATGGCTACTTCTAGGCTACCTCGGCTCTACTTGCCTGTATGGTAAAGGACTGCTAATGTCAATCACGCATGCTATAAAAGCAGGTTTTGTTGATACCGCTCATTGAAGCAAGAGCTTTGTTAATGCACTCCCAGCCCCACAATTCCATTTCTTTCGTGTCTGCACACAAGACTAGGCACAGTTTTGGCTCAGTATCTACAGATAATCAAACTCAATTTGCAAGGGGACGAGCCTGGAGTACACTTGACCTCACCTGTGCCCCATCCTTCTGAAACCTGGAGAAGAGACAGTCACTGGGACAAAGTTTAGAAGACTTGGCTACTCCTGTGCCAGGTCATGGACTGGGGTGTGGGTTTATCAGGGCTCCACTGAAAGACCAAGTGCAGGCAAAATGCAAAAAACTCGCCGGGGAACTGCCAGGAGGGATTTGGAAGCTGCAGGGACAAACAGCTCCCACCAGGTGGTGCCATGGAAGCACAGGAGCTGCCATCCCTGGTGTACAGCGGTATCTCCAGCAGGACCTCGGCTCCTCCAAACTCTAGAAATGTGAGGGGGTTTTTGTTTTGATTTGGTTTTGTTGTTGTTTTTGATTTTGTCTGGTTTGGTTTTTTGTTTTGTTTGGGTGGGGATTTTTTGTTTGTTTGGGGTTTTTTTTACGCAGAAATCAACCCTAAGAAATAATTCTTGCAAATTTGTTTCTACCCTGCTCTTTGGAGCTGTATTCTATTTTTCAAGAAACAACATAAAGTAATAATGAAGGAAAGAACAAGAAAGAAATGATTGATATAATTAATAGCTTTTTGACACTATCTTCATGTACTTTTCCTTCCCTCAGCATTGATGAGCATGTATTCAGTCCTGAGATAAAAGTTTTGGTTGACGATTCAGGGTTGAAAAGCTTGTGCTTATCAGCCATGAGCAGGAACACTGGTGTTACAATAATGGAAAAGTTTTGGGTTTTGGTCAAGATATCAAGACTGACAGGACACAGCTTGGGATGGAAATACGTATCTCTGCAGCCCCAGAGAAGGAGGTGAGCTCTGACATTCAGTAATACTCTCTCTTGCTTCCACTCGTACTCACAATTACTTTTACTGGAATGCCCAGCCCCTCTTCCTCTCCTTCCCCTCTTCCTGTCCTTCCCCCTCATCCCATCTTAACAATCTTTTTTCAGAAACCAAAAAGGTTATCTTCAATCCTTGGCGTTCCATCTCCTTCCTGAACTCCCCAATAGGACTGTTTACTCATCTATACCAAGCGTTTGACTTCCTTTTCCATTTGACTCATTCTTCCCAAGGGTCTGGCATCCCTTTCAGGATACAGCTGATCCTCAAGGCTGAGGAGCCACAAGCAGTAGGAAAATCTGGTAATTTTGAAGGCGGGAGATAAATAGTGAAGTACAGGCAGAAGGTGAGAAGGTATTCTCAATGCATCTCACTTCAGGGGATTTTTTGGGTTGTTTGGAGATTTGATGCAAACGAGAGGAAGTGAGGAAAAAACTGACAAGTCCTGATAGCTCCACCCAGATAGCCCTGAAGTATAATTCAAAAAGCTGTAAAAAAATTATGTGAAAAATCTTAAAGTCCAAGAAGCAATGGCCCACAATACAGTTCTCAAAGTTCAGTACTGTCCAAAGAACAACTTCAAAGGGAGCCAGTCCAGTTCACAAATCGAAGGGATCAGCACTCATGCAAAGCATTGGGATAACATGCACATAGCAGTGTTGAAGTAGGACCCTAAATACTCAGCTGAGGAGTGATGCAGTTTCCAGATGCTGAAAGCAAAACCCTTGCACCTACCTCGGAGCTCCTGGGACGCTACTGGGCCCAGGGCTCAGTGCAGCTGGCTTGGCTTCATGTCAGAGGAGATCCTTGGAGGAAGGTGCCTGAGACTCAAGGACTCAGAGGCAACACCCTCATCTCAGCTGGTTCAAGAGCTGCCTTGGGTTGAGCAGGGTCATAGCAAGAGGTGCTGCTGACTCAGTTTTGGATTCCTGAGGCTGGGGCAGTGGCACCTGCTGAAAAACCCTGTTGTTCGCTTCCAGGGAATTGCTGCCAACGCAGGGCAGGAAGAACACGCTTAATGCCATGGCTTTGTTGTATGACTGAATTGTCAGGTTTCTGAGCCCCAAGTGGAAGGTTGTAACTGAAAGCTCATTCCCATATTACTGTTCTAGTGACAGTAATAAAACACCTGAAACACCTGTGAAGAAAGGGACTTTTTGACTCTGATTCAAACCAGGTGCCTCAAGTCTTTTCATCTCAATGCCGTGGCTTCGTGCTGATTTTATGCTGAACTTTAAAGTCATAAATACAACACAAGGCAAAAAATAGCATTTTTGTTTCCTTTTGCATTTCCTTTTGCTAGGTGTTCTGCATTGGTAAGGACCATGAGCATTTTTTCAGCTGTTTCACAAACAGAATTTGAAAAATGGACTTTGCATCACCTGTACAAGAAGGCAGGAAAAATGGAAGTCCTGGATTGTGAATTATTCATTGCTTCCCTTTTCCCATCCTTGTGCCTTAGCAATGGGGTCTTTGGCCTCTACATCCAGCCCATGACTTGTCTCTAAATTTCAGCCAGGACTTTGATTTACTACCAAGACAGTTAAACATCCAACAGTTTAAAACATCAAGGCATCTTTATCTCTGAGCAGCTTCACTGGCACAGAACCAGTTTCAAGCCGTTCAAAGCAAGGACACGTCACAATTTAACAAGCTCAACGTTCAACCAATGTATTTAAGGCAGGACTTATTTCCTATCAGGTAAATAGAAAAGGTAGTTTCCACTGTACATGAGGAGACAGAAAGTCGAATCTATTGGTTTTCATGTTATGGCACGGACACAATCTCAATCCATAAATGAAACTGCACTTACACTGTCAACAAAGCTCCCTGTAGGATATCACCAGGAACAAAATTATGTTAATTTTTACTTTGTTGTATCCAACTGAGGCTAGAACCCCATCCCTGAAGTAAAACTTCAGGCAAACCACCTGAAGTAAAAGCCATTTAGGAGGGGTCAGACTGACTATTACAGACTAGTTCCTGGAATCCATTAAGGCTTTTATATTGACATGGTTTTGGCAGTGCAGCTGCTACTCCACGAAAGATTTTGTCCAAATAACATCCCTACACTTGCCTGTGTGTAGTGAGGTAGGGATAAATATATAAAAAATCAAAAAGCTTCTCTGATGAGAAACTGAGAAGCCTTGCACTGTTTATATTAGATCTTTTGCCTGAGTGTAACTTGAGCTCCATCACAGCCTGGAAAGAGACTTTAACATCTAAAACAAGTGATATGATTTGCATGCTCGTGACTGTTATATCCACAGCAATATTTTTTCACACTGAAGTATCAAGTAGCACATTGAAGCTTTGTATTGAAATATAAATAAGCCACACCATTATCAACTAACACTTCTGTTACAGTCTAACCACTGTCTGGAGAGAGAGATTTTAAAACTGTCTGGAGAGAGAGATTTTAAAACTGTCTGCCTTTATCCCCTCCTGATACCACTACCAGTAAGTCCACACCACAATAGAAAAGTCATTATCTTTGTGGCTATGTGAAGTAAATGTAAATAAGAGTGATCTCATCATTCAAGGCTTTTACCTGCTCCAATTTTCCCTGCCTTATTACAGATTTAGAGGCCTCCCTTTTCTCTACTCTGAAAGTCTGAAAGTCTTTTTTTTTTTTTTTAATATATTATGTGCTGTAAAGTTCAGCTACAACCACAAGAGAACAACGTGCTTCCTGAAAAGGACTCGTGCAGAAATCAACTTTTTTTGTTCTAGAGAACAGAATGGTGAGTGGCAGAGCAGGCCTTCTTCCTGAGATGATCAGAAAGGGTTCTGAGGTTTCTGGGAAGTCTTAAAATTTGGGTTTGGAAGCGGTCTTAAAATTTGGATTTGGTCTGAGTCAGAACAAAACTATATACGTGATGATATCCTTTTCCCCCTTCATTTCTCACAAACCAAAGATTCCAAGAAATTGTGATGCATCCTCTGAGGAAACACACCTTGGGTGGTGCCCTTCTTCCAGGAGGTTGATGTTTCTGAAAGTTTCAAACCCTCAAGGATTTTATTGAGCTACTGAATATGCCCTTTGCCTGCTGTACAAACACCTTTGAAGCTTCTGCCCCAGTACAGGCTCCTCAGGCCATGGCCACACCGGCCACTGCTGGACCCTAAAGCTTTTTCACACTGCTGGCCCCATGCCCCGGGACCCAGAGAGCCCTGTTTGGAACCCAGAGACTTTGCTGATAATGCAATATGCTTCCAAGAAAACTCTTCAGGTAATACAACAGCATTTCTCAGTGATCCAAGAAAAATTCAGTCCAGCTCTGCTGCTGAGCCCCCATTCTCCTGCTCCCTGAGTGCTGCCCTGGCTCTGCAGCTGGGCTGGATTCACACTGCTGGGAAAGAGTTAGGGCAGAAAGAGCCAGGAGTATCACTGGGGTAGCTTTACAGCTCCCATTTTCTTGGGAACTGCATCCATGACCAGATCCTCATCCACAGCCCTTCCCTGAGCTACACCACAGCCTGTACCCAGCCTGTACGTGCTGGCCATCACCTCCTGCCCCCACTGGGCTTCGCACCTGCCCCATCACTTGCCAGTTAGTTGCAGGGCTCTGGGCTGGCCACGATCACTATCCCTGTCTTATCCTTGCTCCCTTGCTGGGTACTGATGGATTGCCCCAGCACAGGAGGGCATGGCCCCGCCAGCCTCACGGCCACTCTTGGCTCCTGGCTTGCTCTTGTGGGGCAGCCCACCCTCACAGCTGCTGTGACATCCTTATGGAACATTGGAAGCACAAAGGATGCTCTTTTGCTCATGTCTCAGTTACTGTTGTTTGTGAACATACCTGGTTTTACAGGTTCCAGTAATTTCCTAAATAAAAGTCAAGGCACAAAACTGAGGGAAAAAACCCCAGAATACAGCTACTGTGTGTGCATGAAGATGTAAGCACATGGTCAAAAGAGCACAGCTGAACAGAAGAAGTATTTTGGACATTTCTCATTAGGACTTATTCTTTCAGCAGAGAGGTACAGGTATAGAATATGATGTGAACTCACTGGCTCTGGCATCATATCAAACAGAAGTATTTCTGTTTGTATATATACAAACAGGAGAGCAAAATCTACAAGACTCCAGGCTCAGCTTTAGTTCTTTAATGGGAGTTTTTACAGAAGGTATCAATTTCCTTATATAACATTATCCTTCTAAAAAAGTCATATAAAAACTAGTGAAAACCGTTGGACTTTTTCACTGGCTCCCTGGGGTTTATCCTTAGCTGTCAAGTAACTGCCCTGTGAGGAAAACAGTGAAGGGAAGACAGAAACCAGAGTTTTTCACATTAGCTCTTTCACAAGAAAAACAGCTACCAAAAAACCACTCCCGTACTAGCCTTTCTCTGTGGAAGGAACCTTTTGCCAAGTTATAATTGATTTCTTTATCTGAAATCCTCGAAAAGCTCTGTATATTGTCAACTTGAGTATTCATAAGCTCTTCATGAAGTGAGTATTAATTCAATAATGTCTTCACAATATTTAAAGTCACAGATGTCTGTCCAGGTGTCCAGATGTCCAGATGTCTTTCCTCAGAAAAGTCAATTTTCTCCCCACATTAACCAGCTGACCATGGTGTGTTAACACCAGTACAGGTCATCTCCTTGCACTCCACCATCCCTCCAGCATCCACATCTCACTCATCTTCCCTTGTTCTCATCATCTCAATTTGACTTTCCCTGTCAGCATCTTGTTGAATTCATGTGCATGCAGGTGGACAAGAACAGCCCCTCTCCTTGCAGCAAACTCATGAAGAACAAGCAAAATAAAATGAGCAGCTCTCTGAGTTTTGGGTTTTGTTGTCACACAGTCCTCGTCCTACTCACTTCTGCTGTGGCAGGCACCCCGCCCACGTTTCACACTAGCAGGTATTTGGAAAGAGACGCTGAAGAAAATGTTTCTTTATGAAGCCTAAGTGACTTCAGAAGGCAAAATCTGACTCGGGCTCTTAAATTATGAAAGCAGTTCTGAAAACTTCAGCCTTTTCCTGAGATGGTTTTATGTATGAAAAGTACTTGGCATCATAAAACACAAGTGGAATTACACAACTGAGCAAGAGCAAAATACATAGTTAGCTAAATAAATTAACTAGATCAGTAGTTCTAACAATGAAACTGTTTTCAGAAAAGAGCTGTTGCCTTAAACAGGGATTCTTCCACAACTTTATTTAACTGTGGTCAAGCCTGAATTCCATACAGACATTTTCAAGAAAAGGTGGCTTGTTACAGTACAGCTTTACATAATTACACAATCAGTATAGCAAAATAAAAACACATCACTTACAATCCATGAGACTGTGGGTAATTTATAGATCAAACATTTGCTAGGGGGGCAGGGGTTTACTCTTCTGGAATTTGTTTCCCTGACAGATAGAGCAAAAGAAGAGCAAAACCCAGATTTAGCCTTGCATAACTCAAAACAAAATAAGAAATACCAGACACAGTTTCAAAAAACAAATAGGACTGGATGGGGTCTTCTTCCTTCATATCCTTTCCCTATGGCAGAATCCATACAATTCCTAACATTAAATGTTTATCTAACATTTTCTTAGACAGAATGATGGCTAGCATGAATTTTTCAGGCAATTTGTTCAAATGCCACCTATAAATGAGAAAAAAGAAAAAAATCTTCCAGATGTGACTCTTTACTCAGTCTGGAGCCTGGAACTCCTGTTTAACTCACCCTGAACAGAGATAATGATCTCCTTCCTACATAAGCCCTCCAAACATTCTTCTTTTCCAGTCTAGACAAACACAATCTTTTCAAACTACAAATACTGAACAAATACTACCACAAATCAAATACTCCTGTCAGTCAAACAGACTGTGGAAAGAGTTAATTTTGCTCATAATGACATTATGAATTCTAAATAAATAAATTATTGTCTTACCTGATTTTTTAACATACACTGAATTTCTTCAGTCTTTTCTTACCAAATGCACTTCTGCTGTAGGATGCCAATACAAACATTTGCTATACTATTACACCTATTTCCTCTTTTCATTTCTTTTAATCACTGAAAAAGCTATTTTAGAATATTTGCTAAAATATTCCAGTTCAAAAACCTGTTTTTGCATGATGAACCCATTACTCATGGAGCACTGTACGGCTGTTTCACTCATCTTGCATCACAAATGCTGGAGTCGCCACCAGAGGTATTTTTCCAGAACTGATAAATGGTTTGCAGCACTGAAATTCCAATGTATATGTACCTTCCCTTTAAAGAAAGGAAAACTCCAAAGAATTTCTTAAAATATTAACTACTATCCAAGAAGAAGATGGAGATGAGTATGAGGGAAGCAATACATTGTCTCTATAGCCTGATCTGCCACTGTCACTCATCGATAAGATTATTTTTCCATAGTGGAAAAAAGAGGTAACCTGTTTCAATAGTGCTACTTGAGGTTAGCCACAGGAGGAGTGCTAATCTGTATCGAGGCTCATGCTCTGCAGCTGATCAGACAAACACCCAGTGCAGGATGGCTCCAATAAGACACCGGTCTCCAAACTTCTTTGATCATGCATCCCAAGTAAAAAAAATTTCAGCACAACCCCTCAATATACATATATTTATTTATAAATAAGTTATATAGATGTACTATTGTAATAACATATTATGTACATTATAAAACCTACAAGGAATAGAAATTAAAAGGGATGAGGTAAAGATGAAAAACACTACATTAAAAACTAATATTTTAATTTTATTCGTTAATGGTACAAAAAAATATTCTTCCTGCACTCTGCTGAACTGTCTTTCACGCTCCTTGGGGTACAGACACCCTGTTTTGGAGACGACTAACAAAGATATCCCATTAGGTAATGCCAGCAATACCTACAGGATCTTTAGCAGACATCTGTTGTCCTTGCAAAATCCATTTCTATGCTAAAGCTACTTTTTAATGATAGCTTTTGCATTTGTTTTCCTCGTTTATTAAACCAGAGAACTTGTTTGCACCAGTAGTAGTTCTCATGCTAAACAGATCAGGTAAGAATCCTTCATGACTGGTGCAAATGTCTAAAATTTGGAACAGACTGTCTTCTTCGAGATCTAGCTGGGATGCTGAAAGAAATTATTACCTCAGCTATTAATTTGTTCCTTAGCAGATCAATCATTTAACATGAGCTCCTCTAAGGAAACATCGTATATTAAGCAGTAGAAAATACAAGCAAAATACATTGGAGTAGTAATATACATAGCAGCTTTCACAAAATTAGTAAAAATGAAAAAAAAATCCGTATGTCCAGCATGGCCTTGTTCATACAAATAAGAAACACAAGAACCTGAAAGCATCAGAGGTGAAAAGATTCAGAAGTGAGAGGTAAGCAGGGGCTTTCCAAGAAGCAGGAGTCAGAAAGCCTGATGATTAAAACCAGTACATATTCAGAGTTCTTAATATAGAGTCAAAACCACAATGTTAGGTTTAGGTGTATTACTCTTGATAAAAATTAGAAATACCTGGTAAAAACAGTGGTGCTAGTAATAATTTCCCATAATTAATGCAGTTCTGAATTAGTCATAGAAGTGTTTTACTTGCAGATATGTCCCTCTCTCTTTCACTGGGCCAGAGTCTATGCTACAGCACCCATGCCTAGCACTCCTCATCCCTCTTGAGGTTTAGTCACTTAATTTAAGTTACATTCCATTTTTCCTGTATTAGGCTGTTCTCCTGTTAGTGAGCTTCAAGGTGAAACTTCAGTTTTGAATATTAATACTTGTCTTCTTTCTTGGCCATTATCTATATAAGCTGAATTGTATACTATAGTTATCTATGCATTCTTTGTGTTTTGCCTGTATTTCATTACTCTTCAGTGGGGCACTGGCACAGGCTCCCCAGGGAAGCAGTCACAGCACAAAGCCTGCCAGAGCTCAGGAAGCCTTTGGACAATGCTCTCAGGCACAAGGTGTGACTCTTGAGGCTTGTGGAGGAGTTGGACTTCGATGATCCTTGTGGGTCCCTTCCAACTCAGGATATTCTATGATTCTATGATTCTTACTTTATCACATGTCAGATACACCTTTTTTCACCTGTTGCTGTGAGAGCCTAGTTACTCTGGAGCACAGTGCTTGAACCCTTGTGGTTTTTAGATTATAGATGAAGGTCAACAAAGAGAGAAACATGCTCTGCACACAGAAGCCTTTCTAAAAACTGCTGCTCTATACAAGAAATTTTCTATGCTTTGGTGAAACATCAAAATTTGAAGCCAACTTCCTGCATAGAGAAGTGGTGAGAGGGAGATGCAGAAAGAACAACGTAAGATTAGTCTTTCTGCTGCTTCTCAGACCTGCTTTAGTGCTCAACTTAATTAATGTGATTTTGAATCTGGCAGCAGTGCAGAACCCAAAGTCACATGCGGAAGCATTGACCTCAGTTGCTCAATATACACTTCAGTGCACTTACAAGTGTTGGCTGCAGCAGACTAAAGTGTGGCATGTGCCCAAGCTCCCACAGTTAAACAAGCTGAGCTGTGCATGAGGGCAGAAGAGGTGTAAAAAAATACTATTTTTTCCTTCTTCTGCTTGTGGTATTTAATCTCCAGCAGAGAGGCCAAACAGATCTGTGCAGCTGATAACATCTTAACCTGAGGCAGTGCCTTCTGCCTGACTCTGGCTGGGGAAGGAGAAGGCACGGGGCTACACTCCCCATGACCACACACAAAATCAATGAGGGCAGCCAGGCTGGAGCTGGCTGACTGGCATTGGTCTTCTGCACGGGAAAGGGCTCATAGGAAGTGCTTCACTGACAGATCAGCAGATGTGGTTGTCCTTGACATCACTGAGCTCAGCAGGACACCTGGACTGTTATTTGAAATAAAATACCCGAAAGAGTTTATGACAATGTGAAAATAATTGAAAAACACTGTGTATACAAACGAAAATCTCCCCAAGTACTTCTTACAAGTAACATCACATGGACTTAGACCTCATCATCACACAGATGTAGAAGATTCCCCACTGGATTCATGCCCCAGGGTGAGTAACTGTTGGCTGAACAACAGACATCACAACAAATTTTGCATACTGGGCAATTTAGGTGCTAACCCAAATTTCCTTTATCTTTTAAACTCATCAGTGAATAAAAACTACCACACTTCTGGCGCCCAGAGTCTGGACTGAAAAGTAGAGCTTGATAGAAATCAAACACCTTAGGTTCATAACAGTGAACACTGGTTTCTGTGTTAAGAACATCCTGTTTTGACTATGTCGTAAAAATGTGCCCTGACAATTCTGGTTGTGGGCTTGTTTCCCCCTGGGCTGGAATGGGAAATGAACTTAGGCTTCCTACCTCACCTGAAGAAGATGATGAATCATGAAGGTTCTGTGAACCTCCCACTGAAAGGACCTTAACAAAAAAATCAACTGTTTGATCCTCAGGAGGGAGAGATTCAGCACTCGTCTCCTGCAGGGAGCTGAAATGAAGACCTCAAATCTGTAGCTGACTTCAGCCTTGAGTAATTTAGGCTTCTCCCAACTGACTTTTTAAAACCTCACCGAAGGTGTTGGACTCCCTCCATGAAGGTGTGCCTACAGGAAGCAATAGCTTCACACTTAAAATTTTACCACCACCATGCTTAATTCTTTTAGCTAGAAAGTCTTTTTAGAGAAGTTTTCACAGGGAAAGAAATTCAATTTCAGTCTGTTGGACAAACAGTTCAACTATCAAATTGCTTTTTCTGCATACTGTATAGTCACTATCAGCTGTCATGAACTTGGACTTGGCAAGCCTTGAGAGTTTATCCTTACCAGGATGCTGCTTTATTCTCAAACTGATGTGCCATATCCCTAAACTCACTATTTTAGTAAGAACATGCCAGAATGCCAGTGAAAGAAAGCTGAGTGCAAAAAAGGAGAGCTGAGCTGAGAGTCAGGGCAACTGCAATTGTTTGCCTAAAACTATACTTCCCTGCAATCTTCTGATAAGAAGAACTTGCTTAAAAAGAGTCATGGTCCCTGAAAATCTGAGTGAGATCACAGGAACAATACCTATATTTGTAAAGAAAATTGGGGTAGCCCAGCTCTGTTAGGGAAGGGTGATAAAGTTGTAGATAATCACTGTCATAGAATTTAAGTTCTCTTATAATACCATAATCCACAATATACAATATACAGTATTGTGGTCATTGTGCCATATATATGTAAAATATTTAAACACATCATAGAATCACAGCCTGGTTTGGGTTGGAAGGCACCTTAAAGACCACCTAGTTCCAACCTGCTGCTGTAGGCAGGGACACCTTCCACTAGGCCAGGGTGTTCAAAGCCCCATCCCACCTGGCCTTGAACATTTCAAGGGATGGGGCATCCACAACTTCTCTGGGCAACCTGTTCCAGTGCCTCACTACCATTATAGCAAAGAATTTCTTCCTTATACCTAATTTAAACCTATGCTCTTTCTGTTTAAAGCCAGACCCATTGAGCTATCACTACATGCCCTTGTACAAAGTCCCTCTCCAGCTCTCATGTTGCCCCCCTTTAGATGGTGTTATAAGGTCTACCCAGAGCCTTTTCTTCTTCAGGCTGAACAACTCCAACTCTTTCAGCCTGTTTTCATAGGAGAGGTGCAGCAGCACTCTGACTACCTTCATGACCCACCTTTGGACCCATTCCAGGGGTCCATGTCTTTCTTGTGCTGAGTGCTTGCTCCGGAGCTGGATGCAATACTCTGTGGAATTGCATGGGAGTGGAGTAGCGGGTCAGAATCCCCTCTCTCGCTCTGCTGGCCACACTGCTTTGGATGCAGCCCAGGACATGTTTGGCTTTCTGGGCTACAAACTCACACTGCCAGGTCATGTCCACCCTCTCATCTACCAGCACCCCCAAGTCCTCCTTAAGAGCGCTCTCAATGAATTTTCTGCACAGACTGTATTTGTGTTTGGAATTGCCCTGACCCAGGTGCAAGGACAGAAGGAAAGAAACACTAAGAAATGAGATCCCTCAGCTCATTAAGCAAAGGCTTCCTAAAAGAGGTAAAAAGTGCTCTGGAATACCAGCAAGCTTGTGAAGCCAGACAAATATCACTGAAATCTAGTGGACGTACCCATGTATTATACCACCTCCACTTACCAGCAAAGGGTAAAGTGGGCAACTGAAGCTAAAGACAAAAAGTTTTTAGGCTTTGCAGCTTTCCCCAGACAGATTTATTTCTCACAAAGTCTTTCAAATAAAATCATCTGGCTGTTATGATGCCTTTCTCTTTATATAGGTCAAAGGATCTTGCAGTCATGACATTTTCCCTTTCTAAATCACACCCTATGACTCATAATTAGGTCCCCTTGCACTAACCTAAATAACTTCTCTCTTCCTTTGGTGCAAAGCTTGCTGCATGTGGTTATTTCATACCAACTTAGAAGTAAGACAACAATTAAACAATAGTTTAAGTAGCTGAAAATACAGTATTAAGTTAGAACTAATTACTTCTTTTATACTTAAAATTACTTGATAAAGTCTTTTTATTCTCTCCCCACATCCAGAAAACTGTCACTTTATCCTTGAAACAGGACTGTCGTTATATTAGGGATAACTACTGCCCAAATATATGAAATATAAGGCAATCTCCCTCCTCCCTCTGTCTTCTCTTCCCATCATGCCTATAATACTATTGCCAACAGAATAGAGAAGTGCAGGTTAAATAGAAATAATAAAAAAATGCTTATGCCATCCAGTCATTGCACTGTGAGGAAAAATAGCTCGCCTACAGTGATGTAGTGGGTCTTGCAGCCAGAATACTGCAGACTCCCAGGATTTATGTGAGTGTCTGGACACGGACAGAATAAGTAAATTCTACACAGATATGGGTCAGACTTTCCCGTGGTGCAGCTCAAAACAAACTACACTACACCTGAAGCTGATGTCACTAAACCATCCTTATGTCTCCTTACTTTTACATTTTCTCCTGCTTCCAGATGACACAACAGGCAACAGCACCTGAATATCTGCTCACTTGTGGCAAGTTCAACAACCTAATCTTTTTGGGAGCTCTCAGTCTTCAGCTGGAAGTTGTTTGCTGTCCAATATTAGCCATATGTAGCATCTACATGACCTTCAGAATTTCATTCTGACTACCCAGACTTTTTTTCATATCTAAGTTGTCTCTTTACCTGCTGATATACCTGGGGAGGGAAGGAGGAGAATATTCATTAATTAATCTTGGGTGACTTGTCATTCTGTAGCACAGAATCACCAGACACCTGAGGACTCTCCCTACACAAACTTGAGTGTCTCTGTCAGCTGCAGAAGAACCTTAGGAAAAAATAAGTTTATATTTATACATATATGAATGCTTGTATAAGTAGATCGATGTATAGTGGTGGATATATAAGTATGTATATATACATATATACACATGTATATACATATACATATACATGTACATATACATATAGGTATACGTATACATACACATATATAAATATAGTGGGCCAGAAACAAACCTTCATAAAACTTTGTCATTGATTTGGGCCACCATACGTTTATTTCAGCTGTCTTATTGAGTTTACACTGCATCTCCGTGTAAACTCAATAACTGGTAATAGAAATGACTAGAAGACATTTTTTAAGATGTAACTAATGAACATACTGACAGTACCTGTCTCATGAAAAGAGCAGTGTTACGTGCAAATCAAATGTGACCTGGCTTGGTCATCCTTTGTTTGTTTAGCTTTTCAGATTTCACAATCAGGTCCTGGGAAATGAGAAAAGGTTGCCAGGAGCAAAAAGAGTGAAAACTCAGCAGACCATTCTGCTACTGGTTCCCCTGACATGCCTGATGAGTGTGTTGGGAAGCAAGGCTGGGCTACAGACACTGCTGCTGAAATACGGAATTGATGCTAGCCATTTATATTATGCCAGATCTACCAAAATATCTCTGGTCTTTCTGGATTAGGTGAAAATTATAGTGGACAGGGCGGGCTGAACCTACAGAGGGCATCTTGTCTGCTTAAAAGATCTGCTCTTCCTCAGAATCGTAACTCTTCAATTGTAATTATGCGGTTTTACCTCTTTAAAAAAAACAAACTCTTTAGGGTGTCAGCAGTTGCACTAGCATGAATCTTGCGGAATCTGTCAAGAGAAATACACTGCTGAGGAAGGTTAATGTTATTAACCCACTGCTCTCTTCTGTTTCAGAAAGGCCAACAGCTCTTGCTTTTCACTCCACAAATTATTAAGAAAATTTTTGGATTTAAAAAGTGTATATAAAAAGCATGAAATGCTTTCATGATTGGTATCAACCTGTAAAATGTAAGACTATGGAGGAAATACTTAATTTTCAAGTGTTAATTTCAATTCCATTCAAATATTTCCCCCTAAACAGATAATAGAAAAAAAGTAGGAAAAAAAATCTAGATCTTTTACTTTCTAATTTATTTTAAGTGATAGTTTTTGAAATCTGCCATTATGTGAAAGCATCTCATGGATGCCTGCATAAAAACTGAAATAACCAGTAATGCATCTGACAGCACAGTACTAAAACTTTTTAAAAAACACATTGTGCTAACAAGTACAGTACAATGTGTCTTGGCAATTAAACCTTATTTTTATGTTTTATAGGCTACAGCACACTATGGTTTGACCAGACAGTTCACAAACCAATACCACAACAGATGCCAATTCTTGGTGAAAGCAAAAAGCAGAAATGTTGCCATTTCTGTTTAGTGTGAGATAGATGGGAGTGGGCACGAGCACAGAGATAAATTAGTAGAAAATTATCTGCTCTGCATCCTACACAGTGCTAACAAGGCTAATTCTCTGCCATAAGGCTGAGTTAGAGAGAGTGAAACTGGATCTGCATATCGTCACATTCTATTGCTTTAAGCAGAATGCAGTAGTTAGACCTGTAGAGAATCAGGCCTAGGAAGTGATTATTAATTCTAGTTAATTGAAGTTGCCCTACACCAGCATATGTATTACTTCTAATGTTGTGTGTTGTTTCCAAGGCAGGCGATCTGTCACACCCACAGACTTCACTGACACACAGAAAAATCCAAACAATAAAGAGCAGAGCTAATGAAAGGAAATGGAATTATTCATGGAGCTGTTTCTTACCATGGGAAATAAACCAATATATTTTAGGTTCATTCCTCTGTTCCTACCCACTTCAGGGATTAATTTTGCTTTGTGGGGAGAGGCTATTTAGAGCCTAAAACCAGCATTGTAATGCCTCTTCAACAGTTATGCAATCTTTTCATCTGAGACATTCTTCTGTGCTCCTGCCCCCACCTTCAAATTCCATTCATAAACTGTTCAACTGCACGGTGAATCATTCAGTTTTTCCTCTGTGGGAGAGAATAAAGAGATGTCCCTTGTTCAGTGACAATAGAAAATAAAAATTATATCCAAAGGAACCACAGGGTGCCACATACTCTGCTTCTAAAAAGATATGTACCAGGAGCATTTCTGGAGTAGTAGAAAAGATATAGATAAACACAGGAGATAAATAATTCTCTGAAAGATACAGCTAAGTTTTACACTAAAAAGAGGTTTTCTTCTTCTTTGGCGTGTTTTGGAGAGGAAGGAAGATGGAGAGAAAGGAAATAGAATTATACTGTGTTGTTCTATTTTATGTAAACACCCACGTAACATCTTGCATGCATCTCTGCAAATGACCACTAAGGTCAAGAAAACGGCGCATTTCAGGAAGAGCAGAAGTACACAGATCGGACCGTGTGTAGCTGGGAGGATTATATCCTGTTCCAAGAATGATCTGTATTCTGGCATGAATACAAAACCTAGTATCTGCTGTTTATAGCCTATTTTAATTGTGTTTATGAAGAGATCTCTTTTATATATGTAAGTAACAAGCACTCCCTCTAGTGAACTTTTGTGGGATTTGGTGGTAGTTACTGAAAGTACAGATGAGAAAGTTTATAGGTGAAGTGAGATCTTCCATAAGACTATCTACTGAAGTCAGAAAAGAAGTACAAGCTTTTAGACATGATAGATGGTTTTTAAGGTCAATGGCGCAATGTATTTGACAGAGTTGGGGAAAATCAATGTCTTACAGTAAAAACAGATTTACATGCACAGTTGCACTCAGATACTGTCCCTTACTGATGTTTGCTTTGCTGGTTCATCCTTCTGCCTCATTGGTGTCATATCCATGTTTCACTGACCTTAACTTCAGACTCCGAAAGCTAAAGGGAAACATTTCATTTACTCATTTAGGCATTTCACTGAAAAAATTAAAATGAGAATAACACATCTGCCCAAAGCAAAGGACTGCATTTCAGCAGAGACAGTTTACCCTTTCTATACTTCAGTATTGATGCTTGATTACATCTTTCAAAAGTTGTGTACATTATCAATACTTCTTCTTGCCCATTTATCTTACGATATCATTAAATATAATGCTTGTAACAGTTCTTTCGAGTATATCAGAAAAATAGTCTGTGATAGCTTTTAAAGTTGTGGCTGATGTCCTGTCATGAGTAACCTCAATGCTGGTATTTTGTAACCTTTTAGAGCATTGTTCTAGTCTTTGAGTTTAAAATAAAGAATACTGATTTCTGGCACAGTCTTGAGCAGTGGGGCTATCATCATGCACAGGATTCAAAATCATTGCCATATGCAGGGTCTCCCTGCACTGCTGCTGAAACGCTGTGGAACATACCTGGCTTAGCTTTGTGTGCTCCCAAGGGCAAGTTTGTAGGAGAAGGTGTGACATAGGATGCAGGGGCTCTCAGACTATAAAGCACAGTTTCAAAATGTTGTATGGTAGCAGTAGTTCCTGATTCTTTGTTTGTACTGCTACCTAACCATAACAGAAACAGAGTAGGGCCAGCAGTTACCAGCATCTGTGGTGTGAAATAGCACCTCTGTGCAACAGCTGCAGTCTTGCTGGATTGATAGTGACCTCCTGCACTGAGGTCAAAGGTGCTTCAAAGCCATTATTTACACCCAGCCTCCTGCTGAAGGTTACTGCAGTCACAGTTTCTCAAATGGTGGAAGTCTATCCAAAGCTAGACCTGGTGCCTCTTTTAAAATGGTGGAGCAGAGACAGGTGACCACAGTCACCCCTGCTCTGCCTTCCAGGGGTAGGGTGGCCTTGGCTGTGCCCTTGTGTCCCGGGCTGATAGAGGGAAAGAATGTCCTATGGAGTGCATATCCTATGGAGTGCATGTCTTACAAGGAGTGGCTGAGGCAGCTGGGGTTGTTCAGCCTGGAAAAAAGGAAGCTCAGGGGTGACCTTATCACTCTCTACAACCACCTGAAAGGAGGCTGTAGCCAGGTGGGGGTCGGCCTTTTCTCCCATGCAACCAGCGACAGGACAAGAGGAAATGGCCTCAAATTGTGCCAGGGAAGGTTTAGGTTGGACATTAGGAGGAATTTCTTCACAGACGGGGCGATTGGACATTGGAATGGACTGCCCAGGGAAACAGTGTAGTCACTGTCCCTGGAGCTGTTTGAGGAAAGGCTGGACGTGGCGCTCAGCGCTAGGGTCTATTGCCATGGTGGTGTTCGGTCATAGGTTGGACTCGATGACTCAGAGGCTCTTTTCCCACCTAAACGATTCAGTGAAAGGGGGAAAACTGCCATGCTGTGACCCCGGCTGTCCCTAGAAGCCGGGTGTGCGCTCACACAGCACACAGGCTGTGTCCCTGCGGACGCCAGGAACGCGGCCCGGCGTTTCCCTGGAGAGGAGCCCCCGCGCCCCTGAGCCGCTGCGTCCCGCCCCGCCGCCAGGCGGCGCCCTCACGCCGCAGCGAGGCGCTCCCGTCGGCCGGGGCCTCGCGCCGCGCGGAAGCGGAAGTGGTGGCGGCGCACGCGCGGTGACGCGTCCCGGCGGCTGCGGGTGAGGCGGGCGTGGGGGGTCCCGTCCGGGGAGCGGGAGCGAGGGACGCGGAGCTGGGCTCTGCCTGCCAGGGGACGCGTAGGAGCCGGCGGCGGGGGGTGCGGGTCACCCTGGCATCGGCGAGGGGCGCTTTCCCTGCTGGCGTCTTTCCGGGGTGTCCCCCGCCGCCCGGGCTCCGCCCGCCGGGGGCAGCCGCCGGCGGTGGCCGCTGGCTCCGGTGTGATTCGCGGTGCTCCCCAGCCTTGTCCTGCGGAGGCTGCTCGGCGCTGCCGGCAGGGAGGGGCGGTGGGGCTTCGGGCTTTTAAATAAAAGGGGCGCTTTTCTCTCGTTGCAGACACCTTCCAGGTCTTCCTTCCGGAGAACGTGAGATCCGGCTCGGCGCCAGCCTGCTGGGGTTCACTGGTTGTTAAGTAGATTTGGGAGCGGTGTGACATCGCGCCGCCAGTCCCTTCCCTCCTGAGAAAGGGTAGCTGCTTTCTGAGCCATCACATACCAACTTCATGTATTCCTAAGATTGTCATCAGCTTCTTGTTTTCTATTCAGAGGCCTTACAGAGGTTTAATTACTTACAGGCTCTAGTGGTTGTAAAGTAATTTAAGATGTTTGTACTACTCGGTTGTAGTTATCTAATTCACTCTTGTGTTAAGAGTCATCGTTTTAACTTGGGAATGGTTAAATCGCCAAAGAATTAAATTATTTATGGATAAGGGCTATTTTATTTGACTACTGTTGGCCTGCAACTTAAACTTGCATCTTTTATTTTTTTATCCTATGCTTTTTCTTTGTTATGGCTGCTGCAACAATAGTTCATGATACATCAGAAGCTGTAGAGCTCTGTGCTCCCTGTGGGTTATACCTTAAACCCATTACAAAAATGACCATCAGTGTGGCACTTCCTCAGCTGAAGCAACCGGGAAAATCCATTTCGAACTGGGAAGTGATGGAAAGATTGAAGGGGATGGTGCAAACTCATCAGTTTTCCACTCTGCGGATTTCTAAAAGCACAATGGATTTCATTCGGTTTGAGGGAGAGGTCGAGAACAAAAGTTTGGTTAAATCTTTTCTGGCGTGCCTTGATGGCAAAACAATAAAGCTGAGCGGCTTCTCTGACATTTTAAAAGTGCGTGCTGCGGAATACAAGATTGACTTTCCTACCAGACATGACTGGGACTCATTTTTCCGTGATGCGAAAGATATGAACGAAACCTTGCCGGGGGAAAGGCCAGATACTATTCACTTGGAGGGCTTGCCTTGTAAGTGGTTTGCAGCAAAAGAGACTGGCTCGGAAAAGCCAAGTGAAGAAGTCCTTATAAAAGTTTTCCAGAAATTTGGAGAAATCCGTAATGTGGACATACCCATGCTGGACCCTTACAGAGAAGAAATGACTGGCAGAAATTTTCACACTTTCAGTTTTGGAGGCCATTTAAACTTCGAAGCGTATGTTCAGTACCGAGAGTACGCAGGATTCATCGAGGCCATGAATGCCCTGCGAGGGATGAAGCTGATGTACAAGGGCGATGATGGCAAAGCAGTGGCTTGCAATATAAAGGTGAGAGGCTGCAGCCTTTTGTGTGGGATCCCACATGAAAGACTGAGTACAACTAAATGTTATTTCCATAGTGCTTGAAACCTTTATCTCTGTACCACAGTGATGACAACAGGTGATACTGACAGCAGTAATGTAGCTTTATGGGACAAACATAACACAATTTTTAAGGGAAAATGTTGGCAGAAAAATGTGTCGTTACAGTACATGAGCAAAGTGAGTGGGGTTTTGCTTTTTTTTTCTTAACAAGACAGTTCTAGAAATGAGAACTGCTTATGGAATGATCAAGTTCATGAATGTGATTTTCTAAATTGCTTTAGAAAATAATATGTGTTTATAAATCGTGATTTCACTTAAAATTGCAGTTCTGGACAAGTTCAGACAAATTTCACCAGAATATTGGCTATAAGGTGCATTAATCTTTCATCTGTTCATGACAGAGAGACATTTTGGGGGAGAATTTCACAGCCTCTATATTTGGTCCCTGCATTGATAACTAGGTCTACCAGTCAAGGGTCAGAGCTAAGAAGTTTAATAGCATGTGGCCTGTATGGCCTGAGAAATACACAGTTAATCGTTAGTGTACCTCACATACAGGAAGGCCTCACAAAAATTTAAGTGATAATTTTCATTCCTAGCACAGCTTCCTGTGAATGCCCTATGCTTATTTCATAATATTTGCATACGGAGTTTTCCAGAAGGTATTTTGTGTAACCTCATTGTCTTAGAAATTACAGCTGTGACAGGAGGGAACAAGGCAGTCTGTTCAGATGTAGTATCTCTGACAGCACGGCCTCAAGAAAACTCACTCTGTTTGGAGGTGGTCTGTGCATTTACATATTGGTTGAGTGAAATGTTTGCAGATGTATTTTTGTGTGCCCAGTAGTCAATCATCAAACCAGGGAGGGTACTTCAGAAAAAAAAGCTTGAGTATTCCTTTGTGCAGTGTGGGAACATGCAGATGTTTATTCAAATTGTAGTTTAGTCAGTGTAAGTAAAGTACTGTAATCTTTATCTTCTTATCAAAGCTTGTCCGTTGCAGGATAGAAAATGTGCCTTGACCCGGTGAAATTCAAGCTGTCATTTACATGTAGGGGATTAGGGTTCCCAAATTTGTTTTGGCTGTGCAAGAGAAATCATGCCTTCCTGGCAGCTGCCCTGTCAGGACAGCAGCTCTCTGTCATACGCTCACAACACCGTGTCTGTTTGTACTTATTTGTCCTTTCAGTCTGTTGGTGAAACATCATTTTGCACAGAGCCTAGGTGGATTAAAGTGTAGAGGATGTGCTCTTTGTTCTTTGCCCCATGTTTCATGACCACGGGTCTGCAGCAATGTGTTATAGATCCCTGCCTGCCTGCACTCGGAACTGGAGATTAGGGCACTGAGGCTGTGGTGTCTGGTGGTGTCCTGTTCCAGCACGCAGCTGGACATGACCAAGGTGTGTTCACATATCCTGGAAGCTGAGCACCTCTGAGGTCTCATTTTTCAGATGTGTGTGTCTTTCTTTTCTTTCTGTTCCCACGGCTTGGGATCTTAAGCCCAGTGTACCTGAGTTTGGGTTTTAGAACCGGTGGAGAGGCTTAAACCAGGTGCTGAATATTGTAGAACTATTTCTTCTGCTGAATTTAAGTATCACAGTTTTAGACAGAAAGGAAGGCTGTTATTTAAAGCTATTTCTGCCTAGTGCTGTACAGTCCCTAACAGCATTCATTAATTAAGAGTTTGGTATATGCCCGTTCTGACACGTTGGAAACATTTGACAGACAGGGTCTCAGCCACGGAAGACATTGGACAGACAGAGTCTCAATCACACTGGGGTTTATTTTTGGTTGTGAGACACAGAAGTATGAAGTGGTATCTGATTTTGCTACATGTGTGCGCACATTTAGTAGCCAGTTACCTGGTTACAATAGATGGTGCTTTCTCTGGGCACATAGACATAAACATCTTTGTTTTGAAAAAAGGTTTTACACATCTGATTGTACTTACACCGAGGTCTAAGTTAAAATTGTGTAGGTTGTCAGGTTGTAATTTAAAATTTTTTTTTTCTGTCTCCTTAAAACTGTTTTCAATTGTATTGTGTAAAGGTTTCTTTTGACTCAACAAAACACCTCAGTGATGCATCAATTAAGAAGCGTCAGCTTGAAAGGCAAAAGCTTCAAGAGCTTGAAAAGCAGAGAGAAGAGCAAAAACGTAAAGAGAAAGAAGCTGAGGAAAAACAAAAAGAGGAAGAAAGGTATTTATTGCTTATTGTTCAGTTATATTTTTAACAACTGGCATGACAAAACTACTCCCTCATATCAACTGATATGCATCAAAAGACAATAATTAAACACAAGTTTCCTGTAGCTAAAGTGAAGTACTTAAAGCTGAGTGTGGTTTTTTAGTTTACCACTTACGCTTATGTTCGGTTCAAAATATTAAAACTGTAAAATACTCAATTTCGTAAAAATCTTGCCATTAGACACCTAGTTTCACAAACCCTTGGCCTTTAGCATAAGCTACCATTTTGTCCTAATCACAGATAGAAAACCCACCACCGCTGCACGCATTCATTGGCTTGGTATTTTTCTTCTTGCCATTCTCTGCCCAGCTGCCTCATGCATTGTTATTGTCTCTGGTCAAAGTAGTTAAAAAAATAATTCTTTGCTGTAGCCATTTTTGTCTTTGAATTCCAACTTGTTTTTAAAAACAGACAGAATATGACTGTTTGCTGTCACAACTAAGGGTTAAAATGTTCAGTTTTCTACTTTTGTTCTTCAGTAATCAACATGACTTATTTAGAAACAAATTTACTTGAAGTATAAAATGTATTTTAGATAGAGAAGGAGTTTGCAATTGTACTTGGCTGAGATAAGGCAAAAATATTTATCTCCTTTTAGGAAGCAGAGAGAGCTTGAAGAATATGAGAGAGAGAGAAAAAGAGAAGAGAAGTTGCGCAAGAGAGAACAGAAACAGAAGGATCGTGAAGTTCAACGGAACAAAAAGCAACTTGAAAAGCTCCAAGCTGAAGAACAGAGAAAACTTCAAGAGAAGATAAAGCTAGAAGAAAGGAAACTCTTGTTAGCTCAGAGAAATCTTCAGTCCATTAGATTAATTGCAGAACTGCTAAGCAGAGCAAAGGTAACTTCAATATTTATTTCAGAAGCTAATGAAGAACCCAGCAGAACAAAGCCCTTTACTGGCTTTAGAAGAGGTGGGGAGCACTGTTCATTAAACAACAGGTTTACTACCTCTGCAGCTGCTGTTCCTTAGACCAAAATTTCAGAAAAGCACAATGAAGCAGTATTTCTCTCTTGGTAAAACATGCACTTGTAGGTAAATGGAAAGTGAACTTGAACCTGTAGTCCTGAATAGCGTTTTTTACCTGTAAATTTAATTGTCAGGTTTTCTTAAGTCCAGCAAAAGAATGTGTGAGCATGATGAAGTGAACTAACCACAGAGGATAAGATGCAAGGCTTCTTCCCTAGTTCCAGTTTGGATGCTGTTGCCTATCTGCCTTGCAGTGATTCTGTTCAGTGTTCTTTGCAGTTTCAGAGATGGAACTTTCATTAGTCAGTGTTTGAAATGTGCAGAATGTGTCTTCTGTAGGAAAAGTACTGTCAGCAAAGGTTTCAGATGTTAGATCTTGTCTCTCTAACAGTATTTTTATTTTTTCAGTGAAACACTGAAGCTTAAGACTTGGATAAAGCCATATTAGGGTGTACTGTATGTGAAATCTTTTCTGTAGAAACAAAAAGCTGTGTGGAAAAGCACAGATTTTTTATCTTGATGTCAGTGCACTTCAGGAGTGTTTTTGAACTCACACTGCTATGTACAGATCAGTTATATACTAGAAGAATGGAGAAATGCCTTTTGCAGGCTTTTTAACTTTGTAGCTGTGGAATAGAAAAGTTGTCTGATGAAACAGGGAGTGTGTTTCTTTCATTTGGAGAGTTCTGAGGTCTGTACTAAGCCACTTGACTAGGTCAGAATAGAAAAAAGTTTGAACCTTTTCCAGTGTCATGAATTTTTAAAGTGGTTGACAAAATGACAATCAGTTTCGACATAACATTTATCCATTTAATTACTTGCTGTTTGTATGGACTCATTGTAAAGTCATCTATGAACCACAGATGGCAATCATCTAAGAGAAGTTCTTCTCAATAAAATTTAAAACATTTTTAATTTGACTGAAGCCTTCAAGTGTTGACTCTGATAAATGTATTTCAATATTGCAGATTTCACATGGTGTTATTTTTATTATATTAAGGAGCCATGAAGACAAAGCTTCTACTCAAGAATTGTGGACAAACAGTGTTTCACCTTACAGCAGTTTTGTATTAGTGGGTTTTGTTGGTTCGTTGATTTTGATTTTTTTTCCCTTCAAGAAGGAAACACCATTTTATTTTGAGATGGTTCTGTTTGTTAGATTTTATTTTCTTGGCATATTGCTGTCTTTGTGTTGTTGTAAGCATGAACAGATATTTTTTGTTTACTCTTACCTTCCCTTTGACTATCTTTCAGACAGTAAAGCTTTTGGAGCAAGAACAAAATGAAGAAAAGATTTGTCTTCAGCAGCTAGAGGAGAGACGAAGGCTCCAGGAGGCTGAGCTTAAACGTGTGGAAGAGGAAAAAGAGAGAGCACTGGGGTTGCAGAGAAAAGAAAAAGAACTAAGGGAGAAACTACTGAACAATCTTCTAAGCAAGAAAATGGATGCAGTTAATCAAAACAAAGAAGAAAGTGAAGCATCTCAGACTGACGTGCCGAAAAGCCCTAGTGCTGTTCCACACACCGTGTCATCCAGCTGCATCACTTCTACCTCAGGACAGGCTGTTACAGGCAAACTGACTCCTGGCTCTCAAACAGAAGTAGCATCCCTTGAAAGTGTAAATACTCAGTGCAAGTACTTAAATGGCAACATTCATGACAAAGTTCGTGTCATAGAAGGTCAGAATCTCTGTACTACAAACTCTGAGAGGTGTTCTGACGAAAGAAGTTCGGAGGTACTTTCATGTGTTCCTGCCAATAACCAGGACCAGAAGAGCCTCTCTAGCTCTGACCAGAACACTTGCAAGAAGGACTTGCACTGTGAGCAGGACAAACGTGGGACAGAGCCAAGGAGAAGAAAGAGCCGTTCATGTAGCAGCGTAAACAGTGATGAGAGTAAGGGTAGACGAGAGAGCAGCAGACACAGAAGAGATGCGAGTTACCGAGATGAAAAGCACAGGAAAGAAAGGAGGTATTACAGACACTCCAGCAGAAGTTACAGCCCTCGCCGAAGCCGCAGCCCTCGTCGAAGAAGTGCAAGCCCCAGGCGTTCCCGTTACAGAAGAACGCGCAGTAGGGAACGTAGGCGGGACAGGAGAGAACGAAGTCGTAGTCGCAGAAGTGTGAGCAGGAGACGAAGGCACCGGAGGTGATCACTGAGTAAGCAAAGGAGTACTTGGAATGGGTAGTGGAGGCCTTGGCTCCTTTGAAAGGCTGTGGTAGGACAAAAGGGCCAGAAAGTTGTAAACCAGACCTCATCGGTGTGACTGCTATAGAAAACACAATTATTTTAATGAATTCGTAGTTTGCATCTAGTCCCTGAAATCAAGAAAAGAGATGCCTGATTCTTTTGACCTTCCTTCCTTTGTTGTCTCTAGGTTTCTATCATGATGTAGCTATAATCACTGTGCTTGTGCTCAAGTTCCAAAAGTGCTAAAAGCCTACCTGTTTCAGTTTTCTAAACCTTAATTTTAGTGTATTTAGTTTTTATCTCTGTATCACCTTATTTGGCTTAAGAAATAACTGGGTGCCAGTTATAGGAACTTCAGAAGTGACAAGCTATTACATACAGATTTGATGTAGAGTGTTTCCTGGTGCATTCAATGAAATCATGTTTAACGAAGTAGTTTTTATTGATTGAAGTGGATAGCAGGACTTTCACATTTTTATTAAAACTGACTATAAAGATATGCAGGATACCTTTTTAACTGCTATGATTCCTTCATATGTCTGTATGATGCCAAGCTTTGTGGCCCAAATTATTCTGGCATGTAATGCCTTTGTATAATAATACTTTCCATGTAAGAGAGGCACACTGTTGTAGGAAGTAACAAGCAGTGGTAAAATGGTTGAAAGTTGTTCTGATATTTTATTGACTTATTTGGCTTTGTAATTATTTCAGGTGGCATAGGACTAATTGAAACACTTTTTCAGGTACATAAAGAGCTAGACATTGTCTTGAAAAAGGGGCCTTCTTGCTAAATTATTTCTACTTGTGTTGTTGAAAAGTAAGGCTGCAGTGTCTCTTGTTAAATCGGTTTAAGAATACATTTGATTTTAAAATGCAGCTCAGGAATATTAAAAGCTATAATGTTACAGTGAAAGAGTTTATTTTGCATTTTTATGGTAAAATTAAAAAGAAAACTGTTTCCAGTGAACTGAAGTTGCTGTTTCCGTGTGTCAGTATATTAAAATCTGTGGAAGTGTTGTGTTAAGAACCCATTTGTTGAAAGCATCACTCAGCACATTTGAATAATGAAGTTCAGCTTCTCTTCTTGATGGTCCAGTTCTGTTACAGCTGTCAATTGTTAATTCAGCAGGATGTGTGCTCTTTAACTACAGCCTTCAGATGCCATTTTCCTCACACTGATGCATGAAATCAAAGTGCATCCATTTCCTGGAGTATCTGAGAAGCACATTACTTTTGCAGCTCAGCTGGATCCTTGGCTGATTGAGTTTGTCTGCTTTACTTTCAGAATTCATGTGGGTTTGTTTCTTACTAGACCATGCTGCTGAAGTCTTTGTAGTTATTAGGTGTGGAGAGAAAAGGTAAGACATTGACAACACTAAATTGTGAGCTGTTGTGTCCCTCGAAGGCAGAGAGGCACAGACAAATCAGAGGGCTGGGCAATCACCAGCCATATGGATTTTAAAAGGGGCAAGTGCCGGATTCTGCACCTGGGGTGGGGCAACCCTGGATGTACGGACAGAATGGGGAACGAGACTCTGGAGAGCAGCCCTGGGGGTTGTGATCGATGGCAAGTTGAACACGGGTTTCAGTGTGCCCTGTCAGCCTGGAGGGCTGTCTGTGTCTTGGGGCACATCAGTTACAGTGTCTGTATCTGGTCAAGGGAGGGGATTGTTTCTTCTGTGTCCTTCCAAAACCTGGAGTTCTTCCCTTGCAAAGCCAAGATTCCCAGCTTCTTGCCCTGTGTCAGGCAGCCACACCTGTCAGTTTAAGCTTACTTTAAAAAAAAGTGGGGAAAGCTCAGGTTCACTCTTAACTGGTAGGTTTTTTTTCCTTCAGTAGTGGAAAAATTTCCCCAATTAGCATGACTGGTGTGATGTAAATACAGGGTGTCAATCCCATTAAATCATGGATTGGGCAGCTTCACACTACAGCCCTGTGTTCATGCCAGCTGGAAAGCTTAGGCAGCAGTGAGAGACCTCTGAGCCCTATTTGATGTACCGAGTCCCAGGAAATGCCCAGTGTTTCTTACAGTGTTCTGCTGCCATTCTTGATCATTCTTAAATCACATGGTGATCTCTCTCAGGAGGAGAGTTTTCTCAGTTGTGAGAATACACCTCTGTTTTTGAACTCAGCTCCAGGAGAGATTTCACATCTGTCACCACAATGTCTCCTTTATGTCCTTGCAGAGGTGCCAGAAGGATAGGAAGTGGGAACCCACGTTGCTCTTGAGGATGCATAGGGTTTTGGAGTGTACTGATCATCTAGTGATACAAGGGAGCATGTGACCTTCTCCATGCATGCTGGAGGAGGTGAATGCTGCTCATCACAGGCTGCTTTCAGCAAGGTCTGAGCTGAAGAGGGTAGGAAGCTCATGGGCCGAAGCTTTTGAGCTCCCTGTTCTGGGCAGGAGCTGATGCATGTGCTCTCTACATGTGCTGCTGCCCCGTTGTGGCTGTTGGCAGTGGCAACCAGGAGTGGTTTTTCTGCAGCCCTTGTGAAGCAAAGAAGAACAGGAGTCTCAAAGGGGTAAGAAATCTAAGTTCCTGTTGCTATGGACAGTGTTACTGCATAGTCCTGTTACTCTCAAAGTAGAATGTCTCCTCTTGTATCTGAGAGCTGATGAGCCTCTGCATGTACCAGCCTTTTGATCTGCCATTTTCTTTTTATCTCCTGGCCTCAGCCTGCACTACGTGACTTGGGAAGAAGCTTAGTCAAACAACAGCTTTGCTACAAGAGCAGGGCCAAAGCCCTTCAGTATGATTGTTGTGGTATTTTCCATCTGATTACTGCCCGCTGTGGTACAGTAATTTTGATAATGTATGAGTCAAATTGCCAAAAGTAATTGATACTACTTAAAAACTATTACCAAAGCTGTAACCATATCCAAATCCTGTTTCTAACTGGCTCTACCTTTGTAATCTATTCAGTGACCTAAAATGCAGACATAGGCATAATTAGGTATGTGTATAAAAAGTATTTGATATGTTATCTGGAAGCATCATCTTTAAAGCTGACAGGGAAGAGGGTAATTTTTGCTGTCGCTCCCGAATTGTGAACGCAAGATTCTATCGGTGCCACAAGGCTGCAAACACAAACTAATGAGAGCTGATTGGTGATCAGGACTACCTGGATGTTGCACCAATGTCAGCTTTAGGGCAGTTCTTGTATAGGATCATACAGCAGACTATTGTAGCTACTTAGGTTTGATAGCAGAGGTAGAGATGTTACATTCTATATGACAGCAATTAAACCAACTAGTTTGGCAAATACCTTAATTTATAAATATGTGGGCAAAATTGATGTCTGGTATTACTATTCAAATCAAATTTGTCTTTATTATGTATTGCCTGTGTCTTGATCTGGTGTCCTGCTTTTGTGTTTGGTTATTCGGGATACAACATCCATTTCAGTAAGCTTACATTGCATTGATCTGGCCTTGCCCCAGCCTAATGAATATATTATTTGCAGAAGGTATCTTTTGCTGCTTCATAATAAATTTGCAGTTGTCTCTAGTATTTGTATAAAGCAGCAATCTAGTTGCAGTCGATTCTTCAGAACTGGGTGCACAGAATGGATGATCAAGTGTCTTATATTAATCTAACACTGGGCTATTGAGGCTTGTTTGAAGTGATGTGCACCACCATCCTTTCTTCTTTAGTGGCAGCGCAGGAAATGAATTTGGTCTGGTTGCCTGTCACATGCTGCACCTCCTGAATCTCCTGCTGCCTGACAAAAAGAAAAATTCATGGGTTAGTTCAGGCTAATGCTTTGCCATAGCATATGTTATGAAACTTTTAAAGGGCTAAGGCTGATTGGAATTGCTCTCTGCTACCTGATGTAGCTGCATGTGCACTGTGGCACCTGCCAGGTGAGACCTACCTGCTCTGCATGGGATGTTCAGGAGTGCTCTCCATGATATTGGTCTATTTTTAGGACAATATGAAGCAATGTCACTCCCAGGCACTGACAGCAAAGTGTCTGAACAAGAATTGATCACCTTCATTTTCCCTGCAATTCTGTATATGATCCTGGACATGTGTTTGTCAATGCTCTGTGGAATTGCCTAGTGGTGTCTGTTACTTTCTACCTTACCTGTAAAAGGGAAGGCCTGAAAAAGCTCTTCTGCTCACTGCACATGGCTTGCTGCTGTGATTTATAGCAGCTGGCAACTCAGCTCCATGCAGCTGCATCCTGTTGGGATGGGGTAGAGAATTGTGAGGGTAAAAGTGGGAAAACTCATGGGTTGAGATAAAGACAATATAAAGGTAAAGCCAAAGCTGCATGCACAAGCAAGGCAAAATGAGGAATTTTATTTACCCCCTCCCCTGGGCAGGTGTTCCTGCCATCTCCAGCAAAGCCAAGCCTCTAAAATGGCCTGTTTAAGGCAGCTGTATATCCACAATTTTCCTTTGTGATGCTTGACAGAACACAAGTAATTTCTGATATCAGAGCCTGCTTCAGCTGCTATCCATCTTGGTTTTCTGTTTGCATCTCTCTCTCTCTCTCTCTTTTTAAAGTTTCTGCATCTACCACTTTTAGCTACTGTACCTGGCTATTGCCAGGAAGACTATGACTCTTACCTGCTGGGACTTTCCTCTGATAGAAATCTCAGTGACTGTTTAGTTGAATTATTTGTTCAGAGATTATTTGCAGTCCACAAGTTAAACCAAGAACAACTCTGGATTGCCTGAGATGCACTTTAAAAGATGTTCTCAGTCAGAGTTTTTACTGTAAGTGAATCTAAAGAGAACGGAGGGTTTGCTTAGAGAATGAGCTGGATATGCAGGTTTTCCTGCCCATTCCAAGTGTTTGCTATTAGTATATGTGATGAAAACAGGAAAAAAAATTGGTCCGTGTCAAAAGTGATGGAAACAATAGTCATGTTACTAGGAAAATGCATCTATTGTAAAATATGAGAATAATTAGAAGCTACAGAGAAGAAAAGGAGCATTTTGTTAAAACTGGATATTCTATTTCAAAGAAAAAGTATGATACTGAGTATCTTGGTTTTTTAGGATTGTTAAAAAAAAGGCCACAAACTGTATTATTTTAGTGCCCTTCCAGGGCATCTGTTATAATCTGGGCATACTTACAGACTTACTAATGATAGGAAGGCACAGTTGTTTCCCTGCTGGCGTTATTGAAACTCATTGTAGTCACATCCCTGGGATTTTTAGCTTTTGCTTATAAGGAAGGTTTCACATGTGAAAATAGTGTCATCTTCCATTTCTCACTGGCAGACACATTCATTTTACTAAATCTCCTTTGTTCATAGGTAATTTCTTACTTTCAAATGTTATGCAAAAATGACATAATTGTTTTTTGTGTAGCATTTGTCTGTAGTGAGTCATTTAGGCAAAGAAAAATGCATCACTGAAATAGAATTGTGGTGGTAAAATAAGGGCTTCAGCCTGCATGTGGTCTAAGCCCTATGAGAGAAACCTTGATAGGGTTTTCAGAGAAAGCAAGCCATTGCAATTTCATCTTCATGAATGCATTTGTAGCTTAAAAGGAGCTTAAACTTTAAGCCTCACTTACAATTTACTTGGAAACAGCTACACACTGCATGTGGCTTTTTTCAATCTGGTGTGGGTTATCTGCAAGCCTCCTCCCCTACATCTCACTACTAGTAGTAATCCCATTAGATGATTGTAATTGCTGTCCTCAACAGACAGATTTAGTCATAATTGAAGAAGAACTTGAAGTGTGTTTAATCAACTGTGTGGTCATTTTATTAGTGGAGACTCATGTACCATATAACTTTGCCTTAAGTGAAGTGCATTTATGGCCTAGGGCTGAATAGCTGTTATGATCCCAGGAGTGGGAAATCCTTATGCTTGTTTGAAATTGCACCAGTTTCTCAGTAGCAGGTAGAATTGGCCTTTAGAAAAGAAATATTTTTATTTTATTACAACTTTCTAATCTCTTCAGCTAACAATAGTTATCTTTGGCTGGTGATGTCTGATTATGTACAATTTAGCTCTCTGTTTTCATTGGAGGAAAGAGAATGGTATTGAGGGAAATCAGCTGACTTGGTTACCTGTGCAGATAGAGACTTAGTGAGAAGTTTTAAACTTTCTCTTTCTACGGAGCTGTCTTTGGAATTAAACCAAAGCACTGGGAAAGCTGTAGTGTGTTCACCAAGAGCAGATCTAGATTTGTCCAAATAAATGAACTCTGGTGATTGCTTATTGCATATGCAGACAGAAGTTCATAAATAGTAACTGAGATCATGTGCTCTCCTTGAGCTGGAGATAGCAGGGAAAGGTGTCCATTATGAATATAGCTGTGTATTTGAAACCTTCAGTGTCTTGTTAAATGCAAACTGCAGATTCACACTCTGTCAGAGGTGTGCTGGTGCTGGGATGTCCAGCCTGCACTTACAAAATACACAGATATTAGTGTCTAACCTGTACCGAACACTGAATCTGGTGCACTAACAAGACAATAGCACTATGTTTATAGGCTGTGCTGGCCAGGAGGAACAATTCTACATGTTTCTGCAGTTTGGTGTTTGCTGTAACTCTTGTAATGTTCATACCTAGTACTCTGGTAACACAGGGAACTGCGGTGTTAAAACCTGGGGAACAGGTACTGTTTCTGAGTTTGCCAACAGAGGGGAAAATGGCTGAAAACTGTTACATCTGCTTAACTAACTTTAACAGCTAACTCTGAAAGTTACCATTTCACTACTGGCTGAAAGAAATAGAACATCATCCGGCTAAAATGTAAGGATTTCAATGGAAAGTATAGATTCAGAGAAGGATTATACAGTGGAATCTGAAGCATGGAGAAAGCTGCCACTGGAAAAATTCTGGTTTGTAACATTTTGCCTTCAGTGTATTACCTAAATAAGGTTTCATTTAACATTGTTCCTGAAGGGTCACTAAATGTGTGATATAAAAACTGAGTCTTTTCCTTGATGGAAAGAATCTTTCCCCACCTGAGCGTTGCCATATCTGCCCCAAGGTGAGATGGGCAAGAGGTCAGCCATTTACAAGATGGTGAAATGAACAGTGGGGCAGCGAGATTTCAGGAAAGTCATCCAGGGATTTAATTTTCTGATGAAGACCTATGAGATATGTCCCATGTGAAGTTGAAATCCACTCCCCATATTGCACTTGGCAATAATTTCATTGTTTCTTCCCAAGGGCGTTCTGCTGCCCATGGTTAGTTTTGCAGAGAAGTGGAGGAAGACTGTAGTAGTCAGCTGGAAAAAGTAAAATGTATTGTCATCCCTCAGCACTCTGCTCTGTCAAAACATGGCAAAGCACAAGTAGGACACCCCTGCTTGGTATTGCTTTCTAAGCTGGTATCAGGGTGGGTGGGAGGATCTGCAAAATACAGAAAAGTAACAAGGGTAGATTTAATTCCTCATAGCCTTCATCTGAGAGATCATCAGAGCAAACTAGTCTCAATGAGAAAACAGCAAACAGACTCTTACAGCTTCTCTTTGCACTGGCTGCTTCTGCACTTAGGGATGGGGTGTATCCTACTGCCAGCCCGGGTCCCCAGGACTGTGCCCATCACAGCAAGTTTCAAGTCCCAAGTAAGATTCTGCTTTGGTTTATTAATGCTTGTGCATTGCACTGAGTTCAGGTTCTTGGCAGGCTTCTGTCCTGGCTCCTGTTTTGCTTGTTACAAGCTTTCAAGCGCTTCTGAGGTACCAGTGTGTTGCTGACTGATGAACTGACAATACAAGCTTTAATCCGCACTGCTTCTTTAGCCTTATACTTGATGATGGAAGATCCAAAGAAACAGCTGAACCAGGTAGAAAGACCCATCAAAACCAAATAACTCAGCTAACACATTTTGTAACCAGTGTGCTTCTCAGAAGCAATAAGATTATGTGGATCAGCTGCTGTGTTTTGTGTCTGGTGAAAAGAAGCTTATTTAAATTAAGAGAGCCAGGAAATCTGTGTCTCAGTCCAGAAGGAAGATGGGTTCCACAGAAGACCTTGACTATCCTCAAATCATCATGCAATACAGCAATGGATTTTTAATCTCAAAGGTAAGAAATATAACTCAGCCTTAGAAAGATTATGCCTCTTTAGACAGAAATATTCAAGAATTTCTCTTTTGGTCCTGAATGTAAGTCTTTGGAAGAGGTGAAAGCACTGGTATGATGACTGTTTTTCCAAACAGCGTGTTTTTAAGGCACAAAGGTAAAACCAGTAATTCTACTCTTCTTATTGTTTACTGATGTTATTTACTTAAGCACACAGGTATAAAATTATAATATTCAGTGTAGCAGGTGATTTTTTTCCTCATTTAGTACTTTAGTTTCTTATTGTCCTTTGCTGCACCTCTGGCCAACATGGTGACAGAAGGAATGCTGTTTGGGTTGTGCAAATACCCCTGCACCTTAAACTCCTGAAAGGCAGAGCTGACAATAAAGAGAGGAAAAATAGATAATGAAAAATCACTTTGTGAGAAAATGAAGTGTCCAATGCTTTCCAAATTAACACTGTTAATACTATGGTGTTGAGAAACAATTCAACTTTGGTTAAGCTATGTTCTTACTCAGGGTAAGAGGAGCTTCATTGTACAGGAATCATTGTAGCTCAAATCACTGTAGATACAGGCAGTCAGTTGAATTGATGTCATTGTTACTGTTTCAGGATTATGTGACCAGAGTAATAGGCCAATACTTGTAAAGTTGACTGTGTATAATCAAGAAGGATGGTTGGGGTTTTTTTATGTATGGTTAGCTATGTCTGTCTGAAGGTTGACAGATGTTGCTGGAGAAGTTACACACCTTCTCTATGGAAAGACTGGGCAATTTTGCTGGCTTGCATGAAGCAGTTCTTCTGGATGAGAGGGAGACGGCATCAGTCCCTGGAAACAAGGCCCATAGAATGGGATATTACCCTTATTGCAAGCCATGAAGAGTCTCCAGGGTTCACTGAAGCATGTGTTAGATCCTCAGTTAAAGAACAGAAACATAAACCGAGAGCAAGCCCCACCACCCAGTCCTGCCTTTGTTCTTTCCAGGAGATTGTAAGAATGTGCTCCTAAACTAAGGAAGTGGCAGGAGCATTTACACACGAAACCTGATCTCTAAATGTGGACTTCTGGAAGCCTAAAAGCATTGGCTGGCTTCACTGGAAAACTAAAAAGGAAATTAATGAAGAGTGCATTGCATGAATAGTATGTTATATCAGTGCTTGGATAAACTAGAATTTAATAATCGGACTTGTTTATATGAAATACAATTTCATCTGAAATAAATACTATTGTATGTGTATTTTTTCTCATTAAGCAGCTTGTGAAATGCAGTAGGCTTTAGTGCTTTCACCTAATCCCTCAGTCCCACCTTTCCCTACCCCCAGGTTATGTTCACTGCCTGTGAGTTGGGGGTGTTTGATCTTCTTGTGGAGTCAGGAAAGCCTCTGTCTTCAGATGCCATTGCTGCACATCTGGGTGCCAGCACCATGGGGATGGAAAGACTGCTGGATGCCTGTGTGGGATTGAAGCTGTTGGCAGTAGAGATGACACAAGAAGGAGGTAATTAAGGCAGAGGAATGGGAATAAGCTAAAAGACTTAAACCTCTGATGGTTTTGAAAGTGAGGTAAGATGTGTGGGCAAAGGTCATACCAAATGTTAAGTCAGTTAATGTAGCTGGAAGAGAGTGGGAATCACTCTCGGGATTCACTCTTCAGCTGAAAGAGAAGAGGCAAACGTCAGCATCATCAGAGGTATAAAGTGAAACACAGGTGCAGGGCTCTATATCCCTAAACTTCTTTGTGCAAGAGCCTCATGTGACCTTGGAGAAGATATTCAGGATCCCTGCAGAGCTTGTCTCAAGAAATCTCTGGGGTATGGGCAGGATTTTAAACCTTAAAAGAAAATGCCGTGGTGGATAGGTAACAGCATGATTTAAAAACGGGTTTTGGTTTTTTGGGGTTTTTACTATCATGTGAACTATTTTGTTAGATTATTGATCAGAACTGAGGTGATGTAAGTTTGTCCTTACATCAGAAGGAGAAGAGTCCACTTGGACAGAAAGGATCTCTGGCCATCAGACAGCTGGTCAGGACTAGCTAGAATCTCACAAGTTGTGTCCCCTGCTCTGCCTTGTGTTGGCATGCTCTGTTTTAGGGATTATAGCTGTTGCCCAATGGGTGTGGGGAGAGCAGGATCTATCTTTTGTATTCCTTTGATATGCCAGTCCCATGGGTGAGTGATGCTACTGCAGATGCATTGGAGGGAGTGGGGGAGATTTCTAGGAGTCCTTTAGGCATTCTTCTGTCTACAGAAGGTCCTGCCCTAGTGAACTGAGAGAGGGTAGGGGTGGCTGGCCTGCTGTTTTGGGGTTTTGCCCCCCACCTGCTGACCTTGTTGATTAGAAAAAAGGCTTGTTGGCAAAGACTTCTGATTTAAATAGAGCACACTGAAAACTTCCTCTGAGAGCAGAAGCTTCTATGTAAATGGTAACATTTGTAAAGCATTTATTTTGTTCTCCTTGAAAGAAATGTTTGGTGCTGGAGTCAAGCATAGGGAGATAGTGTTTACCCAGATTGAATGGGTCAACACAGATTTCAGCAGCCCTCTCCCACTGCTCATTGCCATGGAAGGATTTGGTTGTAGAAGTAATGTAGTTGTGTCTTTGGCTATACAGACATCTTCTGGTGATAAACACCAAGCTGTACAATAGACTTGGAAAGGTGTAATATCATATATGTTACTAAATATATTTATTTTACCCTTTAGCCCTCTACAGAAACACAGAAATTTCCAATATCTACCTTACAAAATCAAGTCCAAAATCTCAGTATCATATTATGATGTATTATTCCAATACAGTCTACTTGTGCTGGCAGAACCTGGCTGATGCTGTGAGGTAAGGAGGAGTATTGTGTGCTGTCTGTTCCTTTGCAGCATCTGTGTCTCTGCTCTGAGTGATGTGTTTCTGGGGAAGAGCTCAATAAAGATGCTGGCTGGTTCTCAGAAATTAAAAGCAACAGATAACATCGCAAATATGTACGCTTTCCCCCCCCTCTTGTTTTCCATTTGTGTCTGTTCTGGTTTTCCTTTTCCCTCTCATTATAGAGATGATCTAGAAATCGTATTTCTTTATGTTTCACCTCCAGGGAAGCACTTTATCATTACAGTGGCTCTTACTGGAGGTGGCATCAACAAAGTAAATGCTGAGTAATGGTGGCTAAGGATCCTTCTGTTGCAAAGGCTTTTAGGAGCAGTTTAATATGGGTCTGGAGTCTCACTTGTTCCAGTCCATGCAACTGATGACCAAACATGGTGTAGATCATGGTGATGATTGCACCAGTCTTGTACCTTTACCTGAGGTGTGTTCCCATAAGTCACAGAATCCTAGAATGGTTTGGGTTGGAAAAGCCTCTAAAGATTATCTAGTTCCGACCTTCCTACCATGGATGCCACTCACTAGATCAGGTTGTTCAAAGTGCCATCCCAACCTGACCTTGAAAAGAACCAGTCATTCTTGTGAAAGGTTGAGAAATATATCAGCACTCTCATATGCTTTTTAAATTGCTATTTTAGAGAAGGAAGAAACCAATACGAAAGAGCTTTTGGCATTTCATCTAAAGATCCTTTTGGAGCAATGTACAGGTAATCATTAGACTATTTATAGAAATTTTATTCCTCTTATTGGCGATAAAACTAATGTTTTTAGTTATGGCTCAGGACAATTAAATATGTGGGAATTCCTCTTATCAGCGTCATGCAATGTTTTTATTTTTCAACTATATCAGTTACTGGGACACTGTCTGATATTTTGAATAAAAATATATAATTTCCTAATCTGGAAAACATCACAGATCTCTGACAGAGGTAATGGTAGTTGAGGGGAAAAAAATCCCTTGGAAATTCTGAGAATAAGCAGCACAATACACAGATGGATTTCACTAGTCTTAATTCCCTATTTAAATGCATGGATTCATAGCTGTACCCCCCTGCTACAGTAATACTCAAGGTAGGTTTATATGCAAAGAGGACATATTCTGTGTCAATAAAACCAGAGATTATTGTTTAAGCTAAAACATGTAGTAGCAGTTATATGATAGGAATCACCAGGGATATGGTAAGGAACCTACTCTCTGTGCTGTGTCTGCATTGCTAGATCAGATGAAGAAATGCTAAAATTCATGGCTGGCCAGAACTCAGTATGGAGTATATGTGGCAGAGATGTTCTTGCTGCATTTGACCTTTCCCCTTTCACACAGATCTACGACCTGGGAGGTGAGTGTCAGAAGATCTTTAACAAGCCTCCGAACTGTCTTTTATAAGCCCTGTAGAGGAAAACAACTCCTATGTTATATGATGGGCAAAACAATGGAAAGCAGGCTGTATCTCAGCAATATGAGGAGCATTTTACTGATTTGATTGGGTAAAAAACCAGAAACGTGAGAATGCTGAGAGCATTAGGAAGCTGAATGCTTTTCTCCACGGTCTCATTTATGTGAGTAGTCACTCATCCCCTTGTGGATGTGGCAGCTTTAGCATTTTTTCATCACTTATTTGATGCATTCTTCCAGCACTAGACCCTTTCCTTCTTCCCTTTCAGCCATGGTTGTTGAGGTACTGCCTACAGCCTCTTATCCTGCAGCACCCTGCTGTCCCAGCACCGCTGAGAGCTGCCGGGATTCATGGGACGAGGCAGGCTCCCTTCTGGCCTCCCTCACTTCTTCTAGAGACTGGTTTAGTGACTGTTTTTCATTTTTCACCTTCTAGCACCCGCAGCTGGGTCTGGCTAGGAGGGAGTATAGAGCTGTAAGGGCTGGGGCTGACCCCACATGCCTGGGTGCTGTGAGCCTCGGATCTTCCTGCAGAACAGATGGAGACAGTGGCCTCTCCGGCCCCTCCTCTTTCCTCTCAGCATTACATGGGGTGCAAATGTACCTTGCCAGCTTCCATGAGGCTGAATGCACCTTTGCCTGTATGATTTCAAGGGGTGTCGCTGAACTGGTTGGGTTTGTGTCAGTGCTGATCTTTTTTTACTGTCTCCAAAGGAGGCGGAGGAGCTTTGGCCCGAGAGTGTGTTTCTTTGTATCCAAATTCTACTGTCACAATTTATGACCTGCCCAAAGTTGTGCAAGTGGCCAAAGAACAATTTGTTTCCCCTGAGGAGCGTCAGATCACTTTCCATGAAGGTGGGTGTGGACAGTGGTGCGGTGTTGTCTCGGCTGTTCCTCTGGAGCCCTGGCTCTTCTCAGAGGTATCATACTGGAGGCTCAGGTCTCCAGCTGCCCCTTATGGGGACAGTGTCTCAGGCTGCAGCCTCCCCAGCCAGGGCCTGCAGCTGTCTCAGTTGTCCATCAGCAGCTATCAGAGACAGAACTCAGTTACTCAGCAACAGAAGCAACAGAAGTTCTTCATTCCTGAAGAGAACTATTTAATTTCTTCAGAACAAGGGTACGTTAGCAGCAAAAAAAAAGCATCCTGCAATTTTGAAATCTGCCATGCTTTGTTATAAATTTTCCTAACACTCCCCTTTTCTCCTGTGCAAACCTCCTGGCAGATGTGAGGGTTGCCAGGCTTGCTCTGAACAAGGGGTTTTCCTTCCCTGGTCACAACTGATTGACTTGCAAGTCCTAAGATATTTTAGACCATGAAAGTGGGTGAGTTAGCTCATATTCCTCTTTCCCAGGCCACTTATCCTGCATAATTTTGGTAGCATCTAGGAGGCGAATGAGTACAGGGAGATCTCATTTTGAATGTTTACAAAAGTCTTAAAAGTCCTGGAATTTCTTAATATTGCTCAAAACGCAGAGAGAGAAAAGAAGCCTTGAGAGGAGAGGGGAGTGTATTAAAAAAAATACAACAAAATGGAAGAAGAAATGACAAAGTAAAATGCTGAGAAAAAAATCTGAATGCAGTACACCAGGTGCTAAACAAAAGGCATGACGGAGCTAGTGCTAGGAGGTGAGAGATGTGTATTTTTACTTACAGATTTATGAAGCAACTCTGTGATAACCAAAGATATTTGAAAATTTTCTTAGATAATATTCTTTCTTTTTCATGACAGAAACCATGTGAACATATTTCGTTAATGCTTTATGAATCTGAATTTCTGTCATTGGAGAAAGCCTAAACTCAAATGCTTTCCTGTGCATCAAAGGCTGTTTCAGGATGAGTTGCTGCCTTTAAATGTTTCAGATATTCCTGAGACTGAACAAGAGCAAAATCCCCTATCCAGTGCAATATAGGACTTTTACCTGGTAATTCCATTGCTGTATGATACGTGTGAAGGACATGGCAAGCCCAGAAATGAACAGAACTGAAAATATTTGCATAACTCAGCTCTCAGTGTTGTGGGGATTTGTATAATGCATGTATTCTTGCTTTACAGGAGACTTCTTTATTGATTCAATTCCTGAAGCTGAACTGTATATTTTGTCCAAGATACTGCATGATTGGGATGATGACAAATGCGAACAACTACTGGCAAAAGTCTACAAAGCTTGCAAACCTGGTAGGTGTGAGCTCTTGAAGAGCAGAGAGACTCTCACCTATCAGTAATGTGAAGCACACCAGTCTTGATGCTGAGTTTGGGTGGCCGAGTTTCAGTGCTGGAGTTTCTTGTTTAGTCCTTTGCTTTCCGAAGCCAGCGACATGCAGCTGAGACAAATAGCACGTGGTCTAAGATCTCTTTGGCTTCCAGTTTTTGTCTCCTTCTCTGCAGAGACTCCTCTTTCAAGGCATAAAGTGTAAGGATTGAGAATTTTGGGTATTGTTTAGATAGGTGTATACATCACAGTAAAATATCCCATTAAACATACCAGTGAACCCTCAGAGTTTCAAAAGCACTGCCTACAGAGTCAGCTTCTGAGCAAAATCGGTAAAGTCCTGTGAATTTCAGCTGGGGAAAATGGGAAATTTCCATCCCAGCCATAGCACCCCCTTCAACCCTGGGACAGCAATGCATCCATAGCCAAGCAGAGACATGCTCTGATGCCTTGGCTCTTTCTCTGTCTTCTGTGATGCTGAAATATGACTTAACATAGAGGCTGCTTCTTCCTGAAAGTAAAGGTTAGGATCTGTCCTACTAACAGCTCAAAAATGGCTCATCTTCTCATTGCTTAGGGTGTGTTTTCTTTCCCTTCACTCCACCAGGTGGTGGAGTGCTGCTGGTTGAATCGCTCCTGAATGAAGACAAAAGTGGGCCTGTAGAAACCCAACTGTATTCAATGAATATGTTGGTCCAGACAGAAGGGAAGGAGCGAACAGCAGCAGAGTACAGCAAGCTCCTGGAGGCAGCTGGCTTTGGAGTGATTCAAGTCAAGAGGACTGGAAAACTCTATGATGCTCTTTTAGGAAGGAAATCGTAGTACATGTTTTATGTATGAAAAAGTGGAGAAATGTGCTATTCTCTTCTTATGGGGGAACGATCAACTTAGCTTTTAGTTAAGGCTGCCACCTTTTTTGTAAGCTGATACATTGTCAGAAGAATCAGTAGTAACAGATCTTGAACATGCATGTATTGCAAATGTGGCAGCCTGGCTAGGCTTGCCTTTGGATCTGGGAGGGAAAGAAAGAAATCAACACCTGTTCCACAAGAAACAATCCACAAAGGAAATGTGTACTGGACCTGCTTCAGCTTGTATCAGTCTCTCTGATTTTAACACAAAAGCAGAGCTAAGTTTTTACTTGAACTCCTGCAAAACAAGGCTAATCGCTGTACTGAGCTCTCTTGCCTGCGTTTTTATTCCTGAGATATTGATATAATAAAACCTAGACCATATTATGTCTCCTTGTGGTCTTTTCAGAGTTCCAGGAGAAATCCTGTCTGGGCCTTGGGGAGTTTTGCATGAAAAAAAGGATACTAATTTTTTATTTCCTCTAGACTTTGATTTAAACTATGAAAGAGTGTTGCACCTTAGTGACTGGTTGAAACCCAGGGATTCTTATTACAGACCAGGTAAGAAGATGATGCAGCCAAGTCATTCTGTTATGCACTTGGGTAGTCATTACTGCATACCTGCTGCTATTTCTTTAAATCATTTGATCAAACACGGTGTGCCATTACCCACCCAGTTCTCGGAAGCAGAATAACACATTACTGAATTGAGAAACATTTGGAGAAGGCACTAGAAAGTCATTCTTCACTTGTTTCTTGAATAGTAATTGCATTTGCCCATTAAGCTGGATACTAGAGGAGCTTGTGATAGTTTACTCGGTACCCATCTACAGGAGCCTCCCACTTGTATGACTGTAGGAGATAGGGAGAAAGTAGCCTCAGTGCACACAGGAGACACAAGGCTTTAATATCATTGCAGTTACAGAAACATGGTGGGCCAGCTTGCATGATTGGAATGCTGGGTTTCAGGGAGTTGTTTTTCTTTTTTCTAAATAACAAACACTGTGAAGAGAACCTGAAACAAGTGCTTTGCTGCATGCAGGCAAATTAAAACCCTGTTTGTTCTATAGTTTCCTTGTTCCAGCAGACATTTCTGATGATACCTTGCTATATATAACAGCTGTTGTCTGTGTTTTTTGCTTGTCATTGGATATGTTAACTTTAAAAAAGCTTGTGTAGGAACAAGGAAAATAAGGTGGAGGTTTCCAAGTTACTCGTGTTTTGGGTAATGAAAGCCGTTCCCAAGTTTGTGCCCTTTCATGGTGCTGCAGTGGGATGTTTTCTGTTTCATGCAGATGTCTCTGTCAATAGAGTTCTCTCCCCCTTTCACAGAGTTTTTCGCCATATAGAAATTGAGATAAATTTTGTAGCTCCAATATGGCTTAGGAGTAATTAACAAAACCTGGCCATAGCTGGGGGGAATCAGGCCGGAGCAGAAGAATGCACCAGGAAGGAAACATAGCCCGTGAGCTGAGACTGGCTGTGCTTGGCTGGGCTGAGTGAGGGCAGCTGCTCCCAAGACTGCTCTCCCTGGGAGGACAGAAACTTCCAGCAGGTCCTTGGCCCGATGGCCTGGGAATTACATGAAACAGCAGAGGGCAGGAAAAGCCAGGAAATTTGCCATCTTAACATGCTAACTGGAAGCTGGTGACTGCTGCTTTTCCAAACTTGCTGATAGTCATGGGTCATTGAAGAAGCACAGCCTTGAGCACTAGGAAAACACTGCTTCAAATATAACAAAAGAAATAGTAACCAAGCAAGAAAAAAAATGGGAGGAACAGAGTAAGGAACCCCTGCTTAGAAATACAACGGCCCCATTCTGGCAGGATTGGGCAGAGGCTTGGGGTTGAACGCTGCTTGGAAACATCTTGCCAAAGGAGGCCTCAAATGGAGGGTGGGAAATTGTCCCATGGGATCTGTGGCTGTAGAAGCACTGTAGGAACCACACTCCAGGCTCCCTGCTCTCTCCAAGGTTCAGCTCTCCCTTCTTCCACTGGCCTGCTCTAGAGAACCCCTGAGGCACTGAGGACCTGTCCGCAGGTTGTCCTGAACTGTGTGTGCGTCTATAAGTGTGTGTGTTTTTTCCTCCCAAATTCTTCACAGTTCTCCCTTCTAATGCTTTAGCTCTCCAAAAAAGCCTTATTGCACACTAGCTTAGTGTAGGGGAAGGGCAACATTTTGAATGAAGCTCTCTCATGGTTACGGAGAATACTCTACACTGAAGGCTTTCTGGAACTCAGTAAGGAAGGCCTTCAACAAATGGCTTGATAAAATAACTGTTTTAATAAGAAAAAAGAGGGATGTAGATAGCAAGTAAACCTTGATGTGACTTCAGATGCCAGGTGCCTATGTCCATGCAGCACTGGATGGAGCCCTGTCGGATTTTCCCACAGCATGTTGTACAGACACTGTCTACGGAAAGAAGCACCTCATTTTGGGTCATTTGGGTCATTATTTTCTTACAAGAAAAAGGCCATTCTCACAAGAACTAGTTGCTGCATTGTTAAAGGCAAGGCTGTGCAGGTGGTGCAATTGCTGGCACCGAGTGGGAGCTGCTTGAGCCCTTCCTGCAGCTGAGGGATATTTGTGGTACAGAACAGGCCTGAGACCACCCTGGACATGCAGGTTGGCCATGGGGGGCACTGACTCCTGGATGTACAAAAAGCTCCTGCTTAGGATCAGTGCATTCCACCCCTCGGTCCACATGAAGCTCACCTTTCCCAAGTATTTTATGGGTTACAGATTACCTTAATAGTACCTGTGTTTCTTAGACCCTAACAAGGCCCAGCAGAGCAGACGTGGCCTGTCCAAGACACTGACTCCCCAAGCGCAATGTCTTCTGCACAGCTGCCAGTAGAGCAGCCTTTTCAGAAGAACTGGCTGTTCTCACACCATGCAGCTTCTGAAAGGGTGTAGTATACATGTCCAGGCTTGCAAAAAGCAACTTCATTGTTACAGGGTGAAACAGATCTCTTAAAATAGGAAATACGTCTTTATGTTACATATTAGTGGAATCAGGCTGTCAGGAGCTGACTTAAAGCACGTAAAACTTACTGGTTTTTCCAACATCTCAGTATGAGATTTGAGAATGACTTAAGACTCATGTTGTTAGAAGGACGCATATTATGTCTTTTTTTCTGTGGTGTGTCTCCTTTAAAATGGGTAATGCTTTTCTGGAATGGAATACAGTCTTCAACCCATAAACCTTCTGTGTGATAAATGAAGCAGTGCCTGTGTTACGCGTTGCTGGTTTCTTCTTTCAGCATTTATAGTACAAAAGGAAGACTGCAGTTCCAGGCTGTGATAGGAATGCTAAGGATGCCACAGCATGACAAAACTGTTCACCTCTCAATGTTTATTAAAAACATGTGAAAATTAAAAATGATGTCTTGTTAAATGCAAGCTGCACAGATACTGGGCCATGTTGTCCAGAATGAGGAGTAGTAAATTTTTCTACAGTTTGGAATTTGCTCTGACTTTTGTGTGTTTAGGCCTAGTATTTTGGTAACACAGGAGACCCTATAGTATTAGAAGCTGGGAAACGGATACTGTTTCTGATCTGTATATAGTAGGACATTTTGAATGTTAAGGATATTAAGAAATCCATAATGTGAGGGCACCTGAGTTTTGAGACAGATGGTTAAGGGCTCTTCAACCTCACAGACAGAGGCAAGAGACAAAAGCAGTAATAAACCACATCTAGGTACAAAAGCTAGCAAACAGGCAGTGAGAAGCACGTGACAAATATTAGAACTCCCTGTCCCCTTAGTGGAGGACCACTTGAGGATGCCCACAAAGCCATGAAGAAGTTCAGCCAGATATTTTTAGCTGAGAAGAAGGGAAGAAAAAAAATTATCAAAGGGCTTATGAGAGTGAAAACATCATGGGCAGTTAAAATGGGCTTGTGGTAATTACTGTGGGACTTATGGGAAACTTGGACTATTTAGAGAAAGGGCCAAAGGCAGGAAAATGGAGGAATCAAGGTGGGTAGGGGAGGAACCAGCCTAGTGAAATAGAGAACAGATGAGGTAAAATGTACTGATCATGTTTTACAAGCTGCTGTTCCACACACCTGTCTGGCCAAGCTGCATGCCAGATCAATAGAGGTTTTCTTCATATTGAATTCTATCTCTTGCTATCTTCTGTTTCTTTTTGTGAAGCCTTCCCACATCAAAAGTAGATCTGCTTTTGAACAGGCCTAAAGTAAGATTCTGCTTTGGTTTATGAACTCTGGTGCATCGCGCTGAGTTCAGGTTCTTGATATTCTTCTGCACTGATTCCTGTTTTGCTTGTTACAAGCTTTCAAGCGCTTCTGAGGTACCAGTGTGTTGCTGACTGATGAACTGACAATACAAGCTTTAATCCGCACTGCTTCTTTAGCCTTATACTTGATGATGGAAGAAACAGCTGAACCTGATAGAAGAACACATCAAAGCCAAATAACTCAGCTAACACATTTTGTAACCAGTGTGCTTCTCAGAAGCAATAAGATTATGTGGATCAGCTGCTGTGCTCTGTGTCTGGTGAAAAGAAGCTTATTTAAATTAAGAGAGCCAGGAAATCTGTGTCTCAGTCCAGAAAGATGAATTCGACAGAAGACCTTGACTATCCTCAAATCATCATGCAATACATCAGTGGATAATTAGTCTCCAATGTAAGAAATATAACTCAGTCTTATATAGATGTCTAAGACTGAAATGTTAAGGGACATTCTTCTCTGAGAATAAAATAGTTCATAATAAAGCATCACCATAAAAACTGGCTTTGAACTTGAATAAGCATGTTAGAGGTCTAAAGGAAAAAAAAACCAACAAACAACTAAGGTAGATCTGGCTCTCAGGATGGACCATTTATTGAGATCCCACTGACCTTTGGAGGCTTGGATGAATAGACCTTATCTCTGCATGAAGGTTTAAAAACATAGTGGTTTATACATGAGGGCTTCTTGTCTGACTGCCTTAAATGTGGAAGGTTCCTTCTGTGGTGGGATTTCTTCCCACTTTTAATTTTTGAAGTTTGGAAACAGAGGGCTGACTTCAATTGCCTTTTCCCTCCTCTGTTATACCATACAAATAAAAAAATTCAACTATTTTCTTCCCTTTTGTAATTTACCATGCAGATGGCTAAGTTTGATAACATTTCTATATTTTGTCCCTTCTGATGGAAGGGACTGTGAATACAGAGTGTCTTATAATGACTCACTTCCAGACAGCATATCATTAAGGCAGACAGGGAGCAGTTTCAATTTCCTTAATGTTTGCTGATGCTGTTTTCCTGTGTGTATGTGCATTTGCATGAAATTCCTCCATTCAATTTCAGTCTGAATTTTCCTTATTAGCAATCTACAGTGATTCCAAAATTCACATTCTTGTCATGTTTTTGAGAAGTAATCTCAGCCGTGTTCTAACTGAAGATAAAAGAGTCTTCGCTCTCGTGGATGTTACCCAGTCGTTTGCCAGTGATGCTAAACTAGGTAGCTTATGATGCTAAGTTAGGGGGAATCATTGAACCCCTTGAGGGTAGAGAGGACTTACAGAGTTATCTTGACAAATTTGACCACTGCACAATCTCCAACCACATGAAATTTTAGAATGACAAATTCCAGATTCTGCACCTGGGATGATGTAATCCTGGATGTACTTATAGACTGGGGTAAAGTGGCTTGAGTGTAGCTCTGCAGGAAGGGATCTGGGGGTTTTGGTTGATGATAAGATCAACGGGAAGTAACAATTTGCTATGGTGGCCAAAATGGACAACTGCTGCATTGGGTGTATTAAGCATAGACTGAGCTGTTAAAGGAAGTGGTTGGCCCACTATACTCAGGGTAGGTGAGTGCTCAGTCTCACTTTGAGCACTGTGCATAGCTTTGGGCTCCACAATACAAGAAGGACATAAAAACAAATGTTTTCAAGTTAAACTAATAATGAATAGAAATGCTGAAATTCATGACTGGACAGAACTCTGTAGACTAAATGTGGCAGAGATGTTCTTGCTGGATTATAGCTTTCCCCTTTCAGACAGGTCTGTGACTGACAATAGATTTTCTTAACAAGCCTCTGAACTGTCTTTTACAAACTATGAAAAGAAAAAAATAACTCCTGTAATATATGATAGGTACAGCACTGGAAAACAGGACATATGTCAGAATCTTGTAAGCAGTAAAGTGAGCATTTTACTGTCTTGGTTGGGTTAAAAAGAGGAATCTGAGAGTGGTGAGAGCTTTAGGAAGCTCAATATTTTTTTCTACAGTCTCATTTGTGTGAGTAATGGTTTATCCCCTTGCGTAGATGGCAGCTGTGGCTTTTTTTCATGCCTGCTTGATACATTTTTCTGGTGCCAGATTTTCCCTTCTGCCCTTCGGTCAGTACCATTAGGCTGAGACTCTCTGCAGCCTCTTACACTGCTGTCCCAGGGCTGCTGAGCACTGCCAGGATTCAAAAGAGTCATATGGCTCCCTTGTGGGCTCCACCACTGCTTTCCCAGTGCCTGGTTTAGTGGCTCTGTTTTTAATTTGCCATCTTTCTAAATGTGGAAAGAGGAAGCCAAAGAAGGCTGGTCTGCAGTGACTCCTTTAACATCACAAATACCAAAGTTGTGATTCCCAGTGTTTTGATGCCAGGGGCCACTAAGAGTGTTACCATTAGGCTGGAGGTGACGTAGTTCCCTTTCATTAGCCTTTGTCTCTTTGCTCTCATGAACTCTGCGTGTCTGGCTGTGAGGACACTGTGTGTACCTCTGATGAGGTTCAACCATCTCCAAGGGGAGAGACCCAGCAGTGTCTTTGTGCTGCAGGTTCAGCTGCCATATTTTTTACCTTATTTTTATACAAGATAATGAAAATAAAAAAGTGGCTATCTAATATTTGTGCCTACCAACTTTTGTGCCACTTTAATGAGAAAATTATGTGAGCTCTTTAAAAGGCATTTTTCTCAGAAGGATTAACACTTAAATGTTTTGTGATATTTTATTTTAAAAATCACTGCTCTCAGAAGGAATATCAGATATGGGCCATAACACTGCGCTGTTACACGTATACATCATAGTAAAAATCGTATTAAGCATTACATTGAACCCTAGGAGTTCAATGAAAGCACTGCCAACTCAGAGTCAGCTTCTGAGCAAAATCGGTAAAGTCCTGTGAATTTCAGCTGGGGAAAATGGGAAATTTCCATCCCAGCCATAGCACCCCCTTCAACCCTGGGACAGCAATGCATCCATAGCCAAGCAGAGACATGCTCTGATGCCTTGGCTCTTTCTCTGTCTTCTGTGATGCTGAAATATGACTTAACATAGAGGCTGCTTGTCATTGCTCAGAATGTGTTTCCTTTCTCTTCACCAGGTGGTGGAGTGCTGCTGGTTGAATCACTTCTGAATGAAGACAAAAGTGGGCCCGTGGAAACCCAACTGTATTCGTTGAGTATGTTGGTTCAGACAGAAAGGAAGGAGTGAACAGCAGCAGAGTACAGCAAGCTCCTGGCTTTGGAGTGATTCAAGTCAAGAGGACTGGAAAACTCTATGATGCTGTTCTAGGGAGGAAATAATTCTCTCTTCTTTCTTCTGCCATTTTGCATACATAAGTGGGAAAAGGAAATATGCCATCTGCTTAGTTTTTATTTAGGGTAGTCACCCCTTTGGTGAGCTAATACATTGTCAGTAGAAACCCTGACTGTTGAGCACATACAGATTGCTTGTCTGAGAGTGGGAAAAATAAATTAGCACACACTCCATAAGAAATTATCTATGAAAAGATATGTGCCAAGGAGAGATTGTACTTCCTTATCTGTTCACAGTCTCTGCTTCACTTTTTACCCCTATTTTTTCCAAGTGTAACACAGTACTTGACAAAGACAATTTTCAATTTGTACTCTGATTGCTTCCTGTAAAATAAAACTGTTCACTGTAGTGAGTTCCCAGTTTCTTCACATTCCTTGCGGACTTATGTAGCACAGAGAAAATTCGAACTCCTTGTGATGAGCCTCTTTTGAACCTGTAATTCTGTCCTAAATCATAGGAATGAATGATAGCTGATATAGGAAATTAAAAAAAAAAAGAGCCTAGCAAATGAAATATGTCTCCTTCCTTTGCTGCAGTCTGTGACATGCATTAGTGCAGGGTGTAGAGCAGCATTTACACAAGGTCTGGACATGGTTAGGATATGATTTTTTATTAGAGGAACAAACATACTCCCTGAATGTCCTCCTTAGGATTTAAGCACTGGATTTCTGGATATGCATAGCCTACATATAGCAGATTTCAGGAGGAACCTTGCTGCTGAAGACAGTTTTTCTCTAATCAGAAACTGAATAGAGGGGCAAGATGCCCTTTTGCTGTGGTTCTTCTCATGTGTGGAAAATATACTTCATGGAAAAAGCATCATGGATGAGGAATGGACTTGGGGGAACGCAAGTCCAAACTGAGTTTTGTTGTGATAATTTTGAGGGATGGTAACTTTGGTTTTAAGTGATCAATTCAAGGGCAGGGCAGTGTCCAGGGATAAATTCATGGGAAAGACACCAAGAAATATCCAGGGTAAGCTGATGTGAAAAATGATGCTGTATTTCCTTTCGTATACAGTTTGACTCGTAAAAATTGGGAACTTCACAGCAATATCACAGCAATATGTGAACTATCTCACTTGGTAGTTCTGGACACAGTGTAATGTGCATATTTAGAAAAGGATATGAAGCAAAGGAAGCCTGGTTGTGGTGGGTTACCCTGTCTAGCAATCATACAACAGACCCACTGCATGCTCACTCCCTGCCCCCAGCAGTGTGAGAGAGATAACTGAAAGAGAAAAGACCTACTGGGTCATGATAAAGACAGTTAAACAAGTGAAAGAAAGAGGCAAGAAAAAACTCCCCCAAAAGACCCCAAAGTGGGCAAAGGCAATCTCACTCACCACTTCCCACCAGCAGACTGATGCCCAGCAACTCTGTGAGCAGGAGCTGCCCTGGAAAGACTACCCACAGTTTTTACCACTGAGCATGAAGTTTTGTGGTATGGGATATCCCTCTGGTCAGTTTGGGTCAGCTGTGTACCTGCTACATCCTCTTCCAGCCCCTTGCCCACTCCAATGCTACTCAATGTGGGGTCAGAGCGAGAAACAAAGATCACTCTGATGCTGTGCAAGTACTGTTCAGCAATAGCTAAAATATACCTGTGTTAGCAACACTGGTTTGGTAACAGATCTAAAACAGAGCACTAAATGGGCTGCTCTGAGGAAACTTAACTCCATCCCAGCCAGGCTCAATACAATGGCAAAGAGGAGATATAGCTTAAGTGCTTGTTTGAACTAAAAAATCCTCTGTCTTGAACAATGGTTGCTTGACACGCTAAACACAGGAGTAGTGCCAGAAGGGAAAAAGAGAAAAAAAAAGTTGAATTGTTTTGAATCTTGTGTAGGAAAGACAAAGAAGAAACCTGTCCTTGTAGGAGTACTGAATGTCTTATTATACATCTGATGTTTCTCTCATGCTTAAGGCATCATACTGTTCACTGCCTGAGTACCTAACAAAACCATAATTGCATGTATAATTTCCCTTGAAATTCTGCTGTTATGCTTCTGATGTGTAAAATCTAAGCATGCTAAATTGGATACAAACATATTGTCATCAAATCAGTTGGTGTTTGAAGTAATGAGTGTTAGTCGTGTGGAGCCAAGGAGGAGTTGAGGCTAGTTTATATTTGAGATATATCTATTCTATATGTTATGTATGCAGGCAAAAATGATAAAACTTTGAAATAAAAATGATTGTAAAAAGAGTTTTCTGTTTGCTACTTTCTAACCTTGACCGCTTGTGCCTGGTTTATACTTCCTTAATCGGGAGGTGGTTTCTGCTCTGCTGCAGCCCCCAGCCCTCTTGCCACTAGATGTTGCTGTTGCTGCGCTTTCTGGTGACAGGCACCGGCCACGGAGAAGGGAAAAGCGCCGAGCTCTGTGCGGTCATTTGCGGTCACGGACAAAGTGCCACGTAAATGAAAAAGTTTAGGCACTGAGGGTCAAAGTAAGAATGGTTAAATAGCCTCTGCGCCCAGCTGTCAGTGAATTCAGTCCTGTTTTTGTCACGCAGCTCATGCGTGGAAGAAGGAGCAAAGCCTTCTTTGTGTGCAATGATGGTGATGGCAACGTGAGCCCATCCTTCCTTACTGTCAAGGTGAGCCCAGGGCCCTTCTTCACAGAAGGTCTGACAGAGCTGGGCTGTAAAGCCCTGTTAACGGCACCACAGGAAAACCAACACTTGTACATGGCCCTTAGGTTTAAATTCTTCTCCTTACTCTGTGAATAAAAACATCCTTGCAAGAGCAGAGCCGAGTTACACCATGGAGTTGGTGCTTCTCAGCCAGGGCTGCCTGGTGGGGGACAGAATATGACATGAGGACTCCAGGGTGCGCCTCTAGGGATCCCAGAGTCCCACACTGGCACAGGGAGACATCAATAGCTCAGTGTTCTCCCTGGCCATGGGTGCTGGTGTAGGTCATTACCTGTCCTGGTGTGGGTCACTGTCTGGCCCTGGCTGAGCGGGGACCCTGATTGTATCCCACATCAGCTGTCAGCATGAACTGCTTTCCCAGAGTCCTTGCAGGCCTTGTGGCCTTCATTTCTCCCTCTCCATGCAAGACCTGCCTTTGCTGCCTCCCTGCAGTGCCTGGTGCCCTCCCATGCCATTCCCAACACCCTGGACCTCCTGAGAGGCTGCTTCACCAGGCACAGCTTCCCCCTGCCCCGTCTCCTTTGTGGGGTCTGGCCTCTCTCACCAGCCTCCCTGTGACCACAGCCACCCCTCTGGCGGCTTCTCAGCATCTGCTTGGCCAGCAGCACCTCCAGCCAGGGCACTGTTATCTGCCATAAGTGCACAGCAGGTGTTCCTAGATGGGCTATGTGTGCCCAGGACATTTCAAGGCATCAAAACAGTGTGCAGTGGAGGCTATGGCCCCTGCTTGTGGCTGCAAGCAGCAAAGGCAGGTGGTGTGACCTGCCTGGATTTATCACACCGCCCAAGGTGAAGACAGCAGAAGAACCAACGCCCACCAAGACCACGTGGGTGCATTGATCACCGGAGGAACTCCATTGGTACACGTCACTGGCATGACACTTAACCTGTTTTTCCATGGATCTGGTCACACCAGAGTTCCCCTGCTGTAGCATCAAGTGTAGACAGTGGTCCATATGATACGACTGGAATATTTTAGAAATTCTTCCTCCACAGTATCCTGTGAGGAGCACACAGTGCACATTATTTGCTCACATCTTTGGATTCATGTTGTGAGCAAGTCCATGCGGTGTAAGACTGTCTCCTACAGTAGTTGAGGTCATGTTCCTGCATTCAACAACAGCACGTGAACAGATGCAAACCAGAACTTTTTTACTTTTGGACAATTTTGGACTTCTTTTGAAGGCAAAGAGCATCACTGGAGGCAGATTGTGAAGAAACGATGTTTTCCTCTGACTCGAATTCATCCCAGTTACAGTGTTTTGACCTTGGCTAGCAGCTTAGCCCCCACAGTGGGACAGGGGAGAGAATATGAAGACAAAAAGTGAGAAAACTCATGGGTTGAGACCGATTAAAAACTTAGAGTAAAAAGAAATAAAAACCAAACTAGTAATATAAAGGCAGTTACTTACTACCTCCCACAGGTAGATTAATTCCCAGCCAGTTTTCAAGCAATGACTAGCTTCCCTAAACCACCCCTCAGTTTTTATTTCTGAGCATGACATTATATGTCATGCAATGCCATGTTGGTCTGTCTGGGTCAGCTGTCCAGCCTACTCACTGGGGGAACAAAGTGGGAAATAGAGGCAGCCTTGAGGCTGTGCAAACGCTGCTCAGAAATAGCTAAAACATGGGTGTGTTATTGACATTGCTTGAATCGCAGAACCAAAATACAGCACCATACAGGCTGCTGTCAAGAAAATTAACCTCATCTCAAACAGACCCAGTACACCCATTTAAAATATGATTCCATTGGGGTTCGAGGTCATGATTTGGTATTGCCAACTAAAGTAAATGTCTGAAAGATCTGTGCTTTGTGTCTGAGAAGGCAATGTCTTCTCCACTTTGTTTCATGTCTTATCCTTCACTGCAGGTGGTAGATGAAAGCACTAAATGGGAAACACATTTTTATTCTGTGTATGCGATGACCATGTCAAAGTTCAGGCCTCTAGAGTGATCTGTGTCTAAGGGTACATTTCTTAATTTCTAAACTCCTTTTAATTACCTTATTCAAGGGAAAAGTCCTGAAAAATGCAGTCTATGTGCATGATAATGATTAACAAACCAATGCTAAATAAAAGAGAAAAGAATCTGAAATTCTTCTAAAGAAAGACTTCTTGTGAATCTAATTAATGACTTTCAAAGTGTAGGTTTGAAAAGGCTTCCCCTGTGCCTACCTTCTCAGGATGAGCTTTTATTAATTTGATGTAAATGGTGTTGATTTATGCAAATTAACCTTTAAATGAGTCCTGTTGTCTTAAAACTTAATTCTCTGAGCACCTGGATGTACATCAGGGACCTTCTGGTCGGACACAACTGGAACTTGAACCTTGGATGGTTAGATCATACAAGACTACTGAAGGAGACGCGTAAGATCTGCTGAAGATGACAGTATAAGTACCAGGAAGAAGGCCAATGCCAGATGTATGACAAGTAACTATCATGGGGCAATTGAAATAAGGAGCTGAGCCTGGACATGCTGCAGTTTGCTTTCCCAGCTCCTTCACAACATCAATACGCCCTGTCTGCACAAAGATAGCGTAGTACAGATAATATAGAAAGTGTGGGTTTGACAGAGGGCAATCTACTTGGTTAATTTAGGGTTTGGGCTAGGGATAATGTTCGGGTTGAGAGAAGAAGAGCCTAGACCTCCAGGTGGAGTGATTCCGGAAATAGGCTGTCAACAGGAATGATTGGCTGGAAAGAGAACTTGGCTGCAAGAAGCTTTTGGTCCTGACAATGGCTTGATGACTTTGTGGAAGACTCAGCCAAACTTAAATTCTTGTCTTTCACCTGCTGTGCAGACTGTAGATTTGGAGTTTCTTCTGGATCTGTTGACAAAGTCTTATATTTCTCTTTTCATTCCACTGGGGCAGATGGTGGAAATGTATTACTACTCTTTCCTAATCTGCCTTGTGGATCTGAAAGCTTGTTTTGTGGTGTAAGCAGATATTTCAAATGTGACACCTTTCTCCTGAATGGCTTATCTTGTTTATGAACTTTTTGACAGAAGTTTAAGGTAATCTCTATTTATCTTTTGTGTCATTCTGCATTAAACTTTAAAATTTGCCATATGTTTTTGGCCAGAAGCTGCTATTTACAGTGTTGTCAGCCTTAACTGCTCAAAGATTAGGAAGGCCTGCAAATCATGAGATTTATTTAAAAAATGTATTGACATTTTAAACTTTCACATTTATGAGACTGTAGGACATGCTTTTCATGTTTATGAGCATCTCTGCACAGATACACAGGCTAGAAACCTCTCTGTCTCTCTCTTTTATTGAAAGATGATATTTTACTTGCTTGTGATTCTCTGGCTATCAGGAAAAACCTCCAATGAAGTGAAAAAAGAAAATTAAATTTTAGGGATAATGAAAACAGTGAAGCAGTGGTGTATTCAGCATTGTCTCAGCCAGTCACCCTGAGTTTGCTTTCTAGTCCTTGCAGAAAAATAGGGCATGCAAAATGCTTTGGAAAAAATGGTACTCTGGAGTGCCTTGGACATAAGGGATCACTTTCAGAGGTTCAGATGAGATGAGTCTACCGCAAAGATATCAGATGATCTTATCTGTTGTGCCTTCAATTCAAGAAGAGATGCCTTTCTGAAATGAATGTTCACTTCACTAAGTCGTTGAGCTCAGTAATAGACAGCAAAGCATGCTTAAGAAGTCTTTGCAAAAGCTATTAACTTTGTGGGGCTAATCTCACTGGGCTCTCATTATAATCAGAGGAGACTGAATGAATCAGGTACAGAAGGAGTCTGAACTCATAGCCATCTTTAGGAGCCTCCTTCTCCCTTAGTTGTAGGAGGAGCACAGGGAGAAAGTAGCCTCAGAAGAGAAAAGCTGGCCATTCGTCACATTCTGTGATAGGCATAAAATTAAGTCACAAGGCTACAATGGTCTCTCTTATCCTGAGAAGTAGCAGGACACAGTTCATGAGCCACTTATGCTCGAGTAGAATCTCGTTCTGTAGTTATCTGCAGGGTAGTGTAGCAGCTGGGGCAAGTGCTTTTGGGGAGTTCCCTCTTAAGCTGCAGTCCCAGTGCAGTGTTCCCTTCCTGCCAGTTAGGTGGCATGAAGGTGACTTTGCCGGGAGCTGCAGCCTGTGAGTAATGTGTTCTGAATGCTTGCTCACTTTCCAGACAAAATGAGGTGTTACACCCTGCAGCAGCCAGGCACGAACACATATAGTGAAATGAGGCTGACCCAGCAGCCAGCAGGGATATGTGGGGCTTACTCAGGTCTTTGTCTATTCCCCTACCACCACCTTAAAAACAAAACAGTTCATAGAAATGATTCTGCTTTTTGATGGTGCTAGTTATATTATTTTCGTGCTAAAAAGTAGCCTCAAGGAAGTGGTGGTATCTGTGAATTAATTACTCTTTTAAGTGAATGAATTAAGTGGCTAAATGTGAGCCCTCCACAGTTTTTACCAAGGAAATGTTAATTTACTCTTCATTGAGGATTACTACAAAAATCAGCCTATGTTATATGCTGAGGGGAAAAAAATCCCATGCATGTGTGCCTGCAAGGTCTCCCAAACACTTCCCACAGTGGACACACAACATCAAGCCCATCTTAGTGTCTTCCATGCTTGTAATTCCTGTCCTCTTATACCCTTTTCAACCCTGCTGTTAGATGTTGTGGCCCTTGCTGTGTGAAGCCATGTATAAAAAGTCAGATATTTAGGTTATGGAGCTGTCACTTCACGTGCTTGTGAAAAACACTTCATGCCCATGGAATGCTGCAACTCAAGAGAAAATCTGGTCTCAGGGTGTGGTCTCAGTCCTGAAGACCTTTACACCATAAATAAGAAGGCTTGCCAAAAAATTGAAACAAGGGGTCTTTGGTTCCCAGTATGAATTTGGACGTGTGCAAGGAGGCAAAGATGGAAAAAGAGGTGAAACCGGGGCATGCCCATGGACTGCCATTTGCTCGTGTTGCTGCTTTGTTCCCCAAGTCAGCAAATAGGTTAGTCATAGTCAATATGATAAGATGCATATATATAAACTGATATTTAAGCTTGATGAGTGAAAAAAATCCCTGTCTCAGAGTCAGTGGTAATTCTTCCCTTCAGTAAATGCAAGAATGGAGCATTTTGATTTGTCAGACCAATTCCCTAAACACAGAGCTTCTGTGAGGTAATTCATGTCAGTTGGAAATGGACTATGGCATGGACTTACCACAGCGGTGTCTTTGCTGGGAAACTTTTACAGAGTGAGCTCAGAGCCCTTAATGCTCTTTTGGATGCTGAAGTTATTTTGCTGGTAAGGCATCAGCATCTTTATAAGGAAGGTAAGTATCAGCTTGGACGGATGAGCTTAATCTAAAACTCTGCCACTTCTCCTTCAAAAAGATGCTTTTCATTTTTTTCTTTTTTTTTTCTTTCCTGCATGAATTCTGTATTGAGGATCTGAAAGAGCCTAGAGTGAAGTTGTGCTGGCCAGATCAGTGACAGGGTAATCCCTGGGTGCTCTGCATTTAAAACACAGGCATTGAGGTGTCATTAGTCTCACCAGTGACTCCTCCCATTTGTGTCAGCAAATGACAAACGCTGAAGAAGAGCTGTTCTCCACATGGGGAACCCACGTGCTTAGCAGAACCAAGTTACCTCTTTTGCTTATGAGGACCTTGCTGTGTGGGGAGCAGCCACCCTTGCAAGGTTTCTGCTAACACTGGTGATAAATCTCAAGAAAAACCCACCTTTCCAGGGATCTTTCTGTGTAACAAGTGGTTTGCTGTATGTAGGGAAATTAAAACTCTGTTTGTGCTATCATTTTCATGCTAAAACAGGGATTTCTGATTACACTTTTTAATATTTGAAATCTTTCTGTTGTATTTTTGCCTGTCATTGGTCTTTTAATGAATATATTCCAGCAATAGGCATACTGGCATCCTTCCAGCAACCTTTAACCTTTAATTGTCCTTTAAGCAAATTGCAATCAGCATAACCAGTTTTAGTAGAACTTTGGTAGAGGAGTCTGGTGTGGGAGGCTCTTACATATGGTTAAACAGTACAATCGACAAGATTCTCACTAAAAGCATTTTTGCTAATAAGCAAGTAATTTTGGACTTAAGTTTTCCATATGGTAAATTTTCAGCTGGGTTGAACTTCCAGCTATGAAACCAAAGAGCAGTGCCAAGCTTTGAACAAATATGTTCAAAGTGGCTGAGTGTGGAAAGTTGCCTTGAATCAGGGAGGGTGTTTTATTTCCATAGGCAGTGATGAAGGCTTTTCTTTTAATGATGGTGAACACGATTTTAGCAGAGGATTTGCTGCCCCTCTAAGCCTGTTTAGGTGAAGCTGAGAAAACATGTTGGTGTATTTGAGTGATGATTTGGGCTCAATCATTCTGTGTCATTTTGCTTTTCTTGGCATCTGACTGGGTTCTTCCTAGAGTAGTGGAATGGGGGAAGCAAATTGGCTAGTCCCATACCTAAGATCCCCTTGCTCTTTTTCTGCCCTTATATTTTATTGTGTCTTGGAGTCTTTGCTGCAGAGGAGGATCAACTCTTACGTGTCTGGAAGGGACATCACTGTTGCTTTTGTGACCGTATAAGCAACACGTCATGCAATGGAACTGCTCAGTGGAGCAGGGGGCAGGAATCAGTTTATCCATTGAGTTTCATGGCTCTGAGAGCATGATGCAGCTTGTGAATCCCTTTTCTTTCACACCGGTGCAGAATGTGACTGGAAAATGCATCTATAAACTATACAAGTTCAGGAACTATAAGGAAATATGCAAATTCTAACATTTCATTTATTAAATTTTAGAGGCATTACCCCAAAATTCAGTGAAAATTAACTGAAAATTGATACTTTGCCACTTTTTCTGAGGCAAAAGTTAATCCATCAAACTTAAAGTAGCTGTGATGCAAAAATAAAATTTAAAAAAATCATAGTTTGGAGGTCTCTGCTTTTCAGCAGAAGCATTGGTTGCAAGTCCATTGTTTTATTTCTTCCTATTTCTCAGGTCTTTCTTTGACATTCATTTCATAATTTCAAAAATGTGTCCCATGCACTGTTGACTGAAATTTCAGAATATGATTTTCTTCACTTTACTTTTTCTTGGTCTGGTTCAATTAGTAGCAAAGCTCCCAAATGTACTTCTTTCTACTCAATGTATAATTCTGTACCTACTGAGCAACTATGTAATATGGTTTTTCATTATCCTTAAAGCAAAATGGAAATTTTGAACTTCATGAAAGTGTTCTAACGTTGCAGTAGGAAAAATCATTGTCCTAATAAAATTCAGACACCAAAACTTGGGCTCCCTTCTTTATTTTTTATTGGTTTCTATATTCTCAGATGCTAACACGTTGTTTTACAGAACTGGAGACATATTTTATGCACATTAGAGTGCATCACTTCAAGTTTTTTTTGCAAACCCAGAATGTAACATAGCAGCAATTCCTGTGGTTAATAATCCGAAAGCTACTTCTGCCACAATGATGGAATAGACGTATCAAAACCTAAGAATCTGGTAAGGAGCAGAATATGTGGCTCAATTCTTTATGCTAGTCTGAATGAAGATAATAAACCAGGCAAAAGTACAACACTGTTTTGCATTAAAAGATAAATTGCAAGAAAAAATTGAGTTATCAAAGATTACTCAATGTATCGCCATTTAAAAATGCATTTATCTTTGTGAAAAACCATCTGTTAAAACTGTCCTAAGTATTTATATTTGACCTTGTTTGTTGAGTTCCTGGTAAGAAAATCCTAGTTTTCTTTGAAAACTAGCAGTTAATGAAGTTGCCATTGGGTGTAGCTATTGTGTTACTCTCTCCCTTGACGATCATATAACAAACACGGAACTGGTTATTTTTGCAAGACAGCCCATATAGAAAAATTATTTCTTCATAATAATTCCCAGTTCGGAGGTGTCTTAGAAGGATGACAGAAATCACACTAATTATTAGCATTCTCTACAGTGGGAAAAGAGAGTTTGCCATAAACCCATTGTTGTAACTGATGCGTATTTTAATCATTGAAAAAATGCATGTAGTACATTTTGTGCTTGAGTTTGAAGTTGGCATACTTGAGGAGATGTGTCTTTCCCTAGTTTGAATAAATTTGGTTTTGAAATAACAATGATCTGGAGGAGTGGAAAAAATCCACTTAAAGCTAATGAAACCTCGAGAGCATGCAGAGATGTCTCATAAGCAGATTCTGTGTGCCTAGCAGAACTTGTTGTTCTACTCCCACCTGATTAGTCGTTCTCATGGGAATAAAGGCAGCAAAATAAATGGTTTTCCCTCCCTCTCCCTCCTTCCCTAGCATATAGGACACTGAGATGTAAGCACTCAGCTGCTCTTTAAAATGTTAGCAGAAAAAGTAAGAGAAGTAAGAGGATCACAGGACTAGGCCGAAACGACAAGGTGACCATTGAATCTTCTCAGATCTATTGAAGAGTTCACCACACTTAAACTGGTGCTTATGTACAAATTTAAAAGCCTGAATGTATGCTGGCTATCAAACTTTGTATTACATATTTAACATTAAAAGCATTGCTTTTAAGATAGGATTATGATGCAGCAATAAAATCACTTGAGGAGTGGTAGAAATAAGAGCTTCTGAGATTTTTATGTTTAGATGGCAGGGAGAAGGACGTTCCGCCTATATCAAGGGCTAGTTTGTTCCCTGCTATTCTTCGGCTGTGCAAGACATACGTGACTTCCCAGGAGAAGGACAGAAGAGTCACATTCTCTCTCTTGTAGCTTATGGAAGCAGATCTTGCAGGATAGAAATCATGGCGGCATAAGTGAAGTTTGGGAGACTCTTTGTAAGTTCATCATGCTATGTCTTCACTTGAAGCCATAGCTGCCTCCAGGCAAGGATAATTGTAATTTTACTGAGGGGTGTCAAGCACACTTCTGGTTTTAGCATTAATAGCTTCAGTTTTCAAACTATTTTTTTTAAATTATCTATCTGACTTCTGAGCTCTTGAAGCTTCAGCTGACACGGTAGTTTTGGTTTTGGAATACCATAAAACACAGATGAGAAAAATAATGAGCCAGTGGTGTATCCTGGTGTTCATTAAAGAGAGAGAGTTCTAGCCCTGACTTGTGCTAGCACAAACAGGTGTTTTCATGAACCTTCACACAAGTCTGTCCATCTGCAGATCCTTCAGCACTTATAACTATAGAGTGCCAGGGAATGACCTGTGCCAGGATGCAGGGAAAGATCAGACTCCAGGCTAGGATAAGGAAAGTGCACAAGTGACAAATGAATAGTCACTATTCTTGGTCTTAACCAGAAACATTTCCACAGCCATTTTAACTGGGCAGTTATCTGCTCAGCTATCAAGTAGTTTATTTGTGATCCCAGTTACCTAGGACAATCAAAATAGCCAGTCATTCACAGTAAGTTATTAGTTTCTCATTCACAGAATTTTTTACACAGTCAGCTAGAATATCCATAAGACTCAGACATGTATTAGTAGTGTAAAAGGATATAAAGAATTTTATATTCGATCAAGAGAGTTATAGGAAATGCGGGTATAGATTCAAGAGTTCCAAAAAGTGAAACAAATATGTTGTCTTTTTGAAAGTATTAACTCAGTCCACAGATTTAATAAAGTGTATTACAAGATCCCATGCTCGATAAGTAACACTGGTTATTTGATATCAGAATATTGATAATCAATATGCAGCATAAAATATGCATTTTTGTATGGTGTCCATAAAAAAGCGAAGTGTAACTACAGGGCTACTGGTGAGTTATGCTCTGGCCACTTAAATCATTGTGAAGACAAAGAGCCTTTTTTGCCTTTTTTCTACTCTTATTTGGGTTCTCACAATGAGTCTGCTACCTATTTTAGCCTTTGATTTTTATAAAGGTGTTAATCTGGTAAGACCTCATCACACTCCTTTTTTCTCAGCCTCAGAAGAGCCTGGGAGGGCCCTGCAGTTCCTCCACATTTGATGGCATCATCAAGTTAGCATGGATAAAGGGAGCAGCTTTTATTTATGCTCTTATGACATTTTTAGGACTAGACCTTCTTTGTGATTTTGCATTGTACCTTCAGACAAATCCTGCTTCCAGGGCTCTGGCTGTGATGACTTTTTCAGTTGCTCTGCATTAGAAGGATACTTCAGAGCTGTGGCACTAAAAGTTACACTGGACGATAAAGATGAAAGAAAAGGAAAGCAAAAAAAAAAGTGAGTGTGGTGTCTGTAAGATCAGAGGACAACCTAAGAACCACATTAAACATAATGAAAATGAAAGTTAAAAAGAATTGCTTACAGTACTTAAAACAGTGCTCCACTATGAGAAAGGGAGTGGGAGAGTTATCAAAGACAATTTTTTAAAATGCTCTGTAGCCATTCAGGAATGGTTTCTAAGCAACCAGAACATGCAGATAGCCCCAGGAGGAAGAGGTATTATGAATGCTTGGAGACACAAAGAGGAAGAGAAAGATGAAACAGAGCTGGAATCAGGCTGGGAGGATGCTGGAGTGGAAGGCTCTCCCTATGCAGTGCCAGCACTGCAGCTGGTGAGGCAGAGGGTGAGCTGCCTCACAGTGAGAAGATGCACCAAAAGAAGGAAAATGAAGGATGTAAGAGCCTAGATGAAAAGCATAAGCTTTATATCACTCTTTCAGACCTCCCATTAAAAAGGGGCAAGAGTGCATATCTTGCTGTATGTAATTATCTTTATTTTGCAGAAGACTGACATTTACAGTTCCCCTGTACTTTATTCTAGCTGTTTAAGAAATGTTCTTGTTAGCTTTTGTCCAAAGCAGTAATTGTTCACTTCTTATTCTGGAAAATCTTTCATTAATGGCTGTATTACATCTTACTCCTTTCTCACTAAGGAGAAAGATGAGTATCTAGATAAGTGGCAAAAAGTGCGCAATTGAGTGAATGTGATAGAAAACACTGAAAGGCTGGTCCAAATGGTTGTATATTGTCAACTTGGGTAAAAACTGCATTTTTAGAGTATGGTTCTATATATTTTGAACTATTGATAAACAAACCACAAGCCTCCTTGTATCATCCTTGGAGAGAAAAATTGGCTATGCTTTTCAGAATCTTTATATAACCTAAGAAATAACTCCTCTAGGTCACACAGGCTGCCCAGAGAAGTTGTAGAGTGTCCATCCTTGCAGATGTTCATAACCTGCCTGGACATGGTCCTGGGCAGCCAGCTTTAAGTGGCCCTGCTGGAGCAGGGGGACCAGATGATCTCCAGAGATCCCTTCCAACCTCAACTGTTCCATAATTCTGTGAAATGTATCAACATATCAACAAGTTCTAAGGCAAGACCTATTGTCTCCTTGCTTTACCCTGTTTTTCCTAAGTAAGTAGCTTTCCTAAACTCTCTTTTGAGACTCACTAAGTGCAGCCCAGGAGACTCTATAAGTCATGGGACTGGAGCCTCCTGAAATGTGCTTCCAGTTGAATCCAGTAGCAGTACCTAAACCACCTGCATGCCGGGCATCCAGATCCCATCCTGACTATGTCCATCAGGCCTTACTTTTGCTCTTGAGTGACATCTGGTATTTGCCACACATGTGCATATCTAAGCACATTTGCAGCTCTTTTTACTGTGGAAGATTCCAATGGCAAATTTTCCACTCTTTATGTTATATAAATTCTCGCAGTAAAAAAAAAGTATGTCTCAGTATTGATGCACTTAACATCAATGCCAGCAAGTTAAGGACTGCCTATTTCCTCACACTTGTAGGAATAAGAACTTGCTGGCTTTTTCTCCTAAATAATTTCTTTTTAATATAGGTAACTGCAGTCAGTAGTTACCAGGTGAAAGAAAATCGCATGGCAAGGGTGAATGCTTTACCCTTGCCATGCGATTGTTTATTGTCATTGTTTGGGGAAGTGAGGCTACAATTGTTGTGTTTTCATCTCTTTTGGGGGGAAAGTGGGAAACTTTGGACATTTTTGTTTGGTATCTTTTATTGGAGACTATTTTAGGTTTGGGTTGCCACCAGGAATCCTCTGCATTTCAGTTCTTATGGAGAGGGGTAGGAGTAAGTGGAAAACGTCTTCCATTGTCATCTCTTTTAAAATGTCTGCTAATTACTTAGGCCAAGTAACAGAGGCTAAAATGAACACATTAAGTCTGAATGGAAAAGAACCCTGTCAGAGTAGATGGAAACCCTTCTACAGCATTCATTGTCTTGTGACTTGCACAATGCCTTATAATATGTCTCAGGACATGTCCCCAAGATGACGAAAATTAATAATTGTTTTAGTTAATATTTTCCAATAATATATCATTTTCAAAGCTTTTATTAGTTAAAAGCCCTAAAAAAAAAAAGATTAGAAAGAATAAAAATAATTGAATTGTTTAGGTTAAAAAAAAACTCTTTAAGATCACGAAGACCACTGCACTGGTCCTGCAGACCAGTGGCCACACTGTTTCTGGCACAGGCCAGGATGCCACTGGTCTTCTTAGCCGTCTGGGCACAGTCTGGTTCATGTTCAGTTGCTGTCAACCAACACCCCCAGGTCTTTTTCCACTGTGCAGCTCTCCAGCCACTTTCCCCCAGCCTGTAGTGCTGCAGGGGGTTAATGTGGCACAAGGGCAGAACCCAGCACTCTGCCTTTTTAAAGCTCATACCGTTGCCCTCAACCCATCAATCCAGTCTATTTAGATCCCTCTGCAGAGCCTTCCTTCCTTCCATCAAAGTGGTGGTCCAGCCCAACTTGAGGCCATCTGCAAAATGACTGAGGGTGCACTTGATCCCCTCCTCCAGACCACTGATAAAGATATTAAACAGAGCTGGCCCCAATACTGAGCTCTGGGGAACACCACTGGTTGCCAGCCACCGCTCCATTTAGCACCACTCTTTAGGCTTAACCGTCCAGCCAGTTTTTTACTCACTGAAGAGTAAAGTGAGCTACAGTCTGCAGCAATTTACCTTTATTTACTCACAAGTCTTCCTGTTGGGGACCAAGAACAGCTAATGGACCATTTCAACAGCTAATGGAAAACATAAATCTCATCCTTCTTTGATGTATCTGTAATGTGTATCTAGACAATGATTTCATTACCAAAAAGCACTTTGAGCCTCTGATTCATTTCTAACTTTTTTTTTTCAAAAGTCCAAGGATTCTGTAATAGATACTCTTGAGTTAATGGGTGATGGCCAGCTATGATTTACATGGGCTGTTAACTTGTTAATGTAGTCTTTGATTTCAATCTCAGTTTCCTAGCAGTTCCTTACCTATGAGTAAGAAACTTCATACAGCCACTTCAGCTTACACAGCTTCATTTCTGCCTGTCCAAAAAGTTTTTCTCCACTCTGGGAGTGATGTATATGATAGGCAGCTCACTAAAATGCTGGCTGAGCTGTATACAAGGTGCTTCAACAGCAGGCTCCAAATTGAAGGGAATAATTTGGAAGTATAATCAGGAACAATTCTGAATGCTTTCAACTGAGTTAGGAAAAGATTTGGCTTTATAAAAATCAAATTAATATAGACCTGATTCTCTAATGTATCATCTCAAGTTTTTATTGGTATAATCTCTTAGGCTTGCATGGAGTTAAACCAATACACAGCTAAAACAAGAGAGATGAGAGCTGGGCTCCTGTGAGCATGCTGCAGTGCAGTGCAGTGCCTGATCTGCAGTATTGAATTAAAAATGCAAAAGAGAAAGCACTCATATTAAACTGTCTAATCCCACACCCTCACTCCCTTTTACAAATATGAGTAATGTTTTCATCAGAAAATTTAGAGAAGAAACATTTCAACTGACGAGAAATTGCTGAAGAAGTCTTGTTTCTGTTGGAAGGAAATGTAGTTAGTTTTGAGCTGATAATGATTAAAAGAGATTGAAAATACGGTGGATGTACTTTTATTATTATGCAAAAAGAAAATGTGAGTAAGAATATCAGAATTCTTGGAAGAAAAACAGGAAAACTGGGAAAAAAACCCCACAGATTTAAAAAGCAGTCAGATTGAGGAAAAAAACCCCAGCACCCAAAAAATCTAGCATAACTTTTTTCCCCCTTAAAAACAGAGATATTGGAGATGCAACAAAGGAAAATTAGGAAATGGCCCAATGGGTGCAGGTCCAGGGAGTGCCGCAGATCCTTGCAATGATGCTGAATGCACAGACTGTGGAGGGACTCTGCACAGACACTAATCTGCTCTGATAAATCTGATTAGATGAGAAAGATTGCATATGGATATTCACAGAATGCAGAATCAACACAAGGACAATAAACATTATAAAGTTATCCTGACAGGACCTCAGAGGACTGTGAGCCTCATGCCTAACGACAGGCCACTGTAGAGTCACTGGGTAGTGGGAGCCCTCTGCTTCTTTTAATTATGGTTTTTTTTGAAAGTGCATTGTTTCCTAAGTTATTTGGGAAGAAGGGGTTTGTGGGCAGAAATAATTCAGCATTAGAGGGAAGATCCCAGTGAGAAACTATTTTTGCATGGGCAGATGGATTTGAAACTGCAGTTGGCTCAGTGCTGTTCCTAATCTATATAAAGAAACTGTTGTTCTGTGTGGTATCCTGGCCATATGCTAAAGCCAGAGGATAGTCTGTGATAAAAGAGTGAAGAATACTTTATCTTTCTGAATTTGTTCATAGACTCTGTGGCTCATGCTCCTTCATCTGACAAAGAAAGCTCAGAGGATGGTAGCAGATATTCCTCTTGATTCCCGTCTTTATTGTAAGAATGGAACATTTTCCATCCTTCCTGCAAAATATGGTTTTCAAGGCAGACAAGAATGAATTGAACTTTCAGGCTCAGAGGTTTTAAATAACTCCCATGTCTTTGACCTGTACTCTATTTTATGCCATGCTAGTGGGAGGAGGCACAAAACACTTTAGTCTTATAGAAAATGCACAGGCGAGTAGGGAGAAAAGAAAAACCAGAGGATTTTCTCTTCATGCTCTTATATCAGAACTTTTTGCACCTACTGGCCTAGAGAGCTGTTACTCTCTTGTCAACTTTTCTTCTTCCCAAGAAACACTTTTTTGAATTACAGACTTTTTAGCCTTTGGAATATACAAACAAGCTGGACGTATGAATAAGGTCTTGGTGCCTTGAGGAAAACAGGACAAAAGTGAAAGCTGGATTTCTAAGTGTCAAGGGACGAAACAAGGATCCTGCAAAATGATGTCATGATGCAGGATATAAGGAGCTGCTATAATTTAGCTAATTGAAAAATTTGATAAGAAAGGCACCCTAGAATCGTTCCTTCCTTGGAAGGGACTTTACATAGCCTAGAAAACTGAACTGGTATGCTAGAGTGGGTGTACAGATTCACTGAAAGAGAGGTGAAAGGTAGCTTCAGGTGCATTCGACAGTTACCCCAAAAAGTCCATACAGTCCTTTTGGCTTAAGAAGGAGACTGGCTGCTGAAGAGAAATTGCTTGTGCATCCTTAGTACGTCACTATAACAGTCTGTAAATAAGCCAAGGGGAGATCACAGATTTGACACCCACTGACAGGCTAAATACAGCAGTGGACCGTGTCCTCCTGTCTAAGGACACTTGCAGAGCCTGGCCAATGTGGAACCTTGCGAGGAACCTGGTGGGGTACCTCCATTTTCACACATTACGACAACATCCACAGTTTTGTAGTTGCAGAGCTTCGCTTGATACAGAGTCACTTGTAGAGGCTGCAGGCACAGTAACTGGTAGACGGTACTCCTAATATCTCTTTATGCAAATTTGCTTTGCTTGTTTGGTCCTGTGATGGTTTTGTTAAGGAAGGGAGAGTGGGACCTTAAGAAGACTGAGGAGCACTTTTGTGGGGTGGAGCTGCTGCTTCCTGTGTCAGATATATTCTCAGATTCCCAAACCAAATACTACAATATTCTCCTTAGTCGAAACATAAAATTTAAGGAAAAGGTCTGAATGTTGCTGCGACATGCATGTGTGTCAGGAGGAACACAGAGTTAGGTGAAACATTTCCACTGATATATGAAATCTATAGATTTGGCTTGTGTCTTTCTGGTTTAACATCCATTTTTCAAGTGATGCATTTGCTGAAAGGAATGTTAAAACTCAGGAGTGTACACACAATTTGAAGTGAACTAGGACTTAAGACCGTTGTGATATCACATTAAGGTTCTGGAATTCAAGTTAGATGGCTGAACAGGTGTTTTTCAAAAGATGGCAGCTCTAGAGGTAGGTTGACACACACAGAAAAGCAGTATGCAGCATTTCCAAGACAGCTGCAAGCTAAGGAGCGTGTCCACGCTTGGCAGGACAATGCTCTGCAGGTGCCAGCACCAGTCCCAAGGGTAGAGGAGTTAGCACAGTGCAGACCATGGCCTGATTCACCCTACTGCTCTGGACAGCTTATTCATTCACGCAGGATGTCTCATGGACTGGATTTTCTCCTTCCACGTCATCAGCTGACTGGGGGAACTAAGCGTCCTTCTCCACTTTCCAGAGAACACAAATGCACTGCAAATGCCAATTTGGTCTGAATTTAGCATGTTTTTCATCTGAATCTCTTACTGACATCACATGCCTCTTAGTTGAAAAGGTTTTTTAAAAGAAGAAATATATATCTTTGTCACAGACGTAGGAATAGACTGATTTTCTTGACAAATTCTATTTTTGACTTTCCAGGCATAACTATTTCCAGTAAAATGAAGTAATTTTATAATAATACCTGGCCTGTCTTTCAGGCTATTTTGACTGCAGAATGACTCTTTCTTATATAACAAACATGATTTGCATTTAGAAAGGCTGAGGGATATACCTCATTTTAAATGAAACACAGATGAGGATTAACTCATTTATTGCCTAAGGTCCAGAGAAAATTCTTAGATCTAGTAAAAAAAATAGGGGGAAATGGTTGGAAATATTCAACTTTTTATTCTACAGGTCTGGAAAATAGTTGCTTATACAACCAAAAATTTTCAGTTGAGATTTTAAAAAGCTGAGGTTTTTTCCACACCCATTTCCACCCTCTACCTTGTTTTTCTGTTACTCTAATACTTTGCTGAAAAAATATGATGCAAAAGAGTGAGGTGACAAAATAGATTTTCATGTTTTCATTTTCTTGGAAGAATATGACATAAAAAAAGTTTTATCTAAACATAATCCCGTCTAAAAGAAATATTTATCGTAAGAAGTCCAACCACTTTCAGAACAGTAAAGAGCTGGCTAGCAAAAACAGGATACTGTCTGTCCTGACTTTGCTTTGCAGTAGGGTTGCATGCTGTAGCATGACATTGCTCATTGGAATGGGTTGTAAGAAACAGAATATCTCTGTCCCTGTTGGACTGCTGTGCTAGAGAAGGTCATGAATGACATCTTGCTCTTAAATGAGACTTGAGATATTATGAGATCTATTGTCTTGAATGGCAAGACATGAAGCTTATATGTTAAAATATGGAGGAAAGAAATAAAAGAAATATTTTGGGGTCAGAGGGTTAGTGAGAGAACCATCTGTGTGCTTTTTTTATTTTAACTGAGAAAAAGTTTGAACCAAATTAAAGTTGAGTAGGAATAAACTGCCTAAAACTCTGAAATAACAGAAGGGATTTTCTGACATGATGCTGCAAATAATTGCTTTGTTATAATAAATTCAGGGAGGTGCTGTAAATTCTAGAAGTTATCTTTCTAGATAGACATAGTTTTCCTCCCAGGTGAGCCAAAATTGGCTAATGGCCTATTCATGGTGGACAGAGTAAAGAATACATTTTTAGATCATGCAGAACTGGAAAAAAACACTTAAGAAAAAAAAAATTGAAAGAGAGGAGTAAGAATAAACTCAGTGGATAGAAACCAGTTAGTGGGTCTTCTGTGTGAGTGTGTAGGATATGAGGACACAATCCCTTCACATGAGCTATTTCTGACCACAGCTATCAAGTTCTTTTGCAAGATCAAGGGGAGGGCAGTAGTGTCTGGAGACAGTAACTTCAATGCTTATGGAAATGGATAAAATATATATTGACATCAAACCCAGATATTTTCAATCTGTCAGAAGAAAATTCCTGAAATTAGAGGAGATAAGACATGTACAGAAAGGCTTCAGCCCTGGAAGACAAAAAAAAAGGTATTGTTTATATTTCATAGGGGAAAATTTTATTTATTGTAATTCTGCTGGAGTCGGAATTCAGCTATATATAAAAGCAATCTAATGCCAACAATAAACATGATGATAACGTTAATTCTGTGGTTAAGTTATTCTGAAAAGAGAAATCTATGAATTGATGGCCAGAAAAGCCAAAAGTTATATGACACTAAGTTAAAGACGCTTATGAAACCAGCAAAAACCAGTACAGTCATACATGAGATTACTGTAGTGGAGCACCATAAAGGCAATTATGAATTTACCAGTCTGACTACTGGGTAGAAGCAGTTAAAAATTTATAAGTCTGACCCAGAGAGAGATAAAGTGCTCTAGAAAAGGAAGTGATTAGATTTACAGGTTAAAAATATGAAAGAGTGGCTTCAAAGAAAACTATTTGGTCAGTATGGTAGCACCCAACGCTTCAAATGACTGTCCTGCATTTGAAACACTGAGGCTTCCTTATTTATGTAGCACTGAGGGCAAGAACTGGTGAGACAAGACACCACTTTAAACCCTCTCTCGTTACTATAAATCCTTAGCATCAGAATCACATGCCTGTAATCATACAGGGTGTAATGCCTCTTTCCCAGTTCTACCAATTAATAAGTACTAGTGTTCTGGGAACTGCTTTCAGAGCTGTGTGCGCCTCCACACCATTTGGAAATGTCCTTCAAATTTGGAGGGGACAGAAGCAAGAGATTTGTATAATCTTACAAGTTTTTCAACGCTTTCCTTTTTCTTTTTTTCCTAGGAACTCATCATATTTCACTTTTCTTCATAGCATAAGACTTCCATTCCCTTTTAAAAGATTGTCTTCTCCAACTCTTCCTTTTTTATAAACTAAAAAATTTAAAAAATAATCTTACCTACTTCTTCTGCTCTAATATTCTCAAAGGTGCCTAAGGGGAGCTGAACTAATTTCTGATGGGAAGCTAGCTAAGTCTCAGGCATAATCTGCAAGATGGTAGTGAACAAGAAATGGAAATAATTTGTCAAAAATGAGTCTGGCAATGAATTCTTTGAAAGCTGGAAATTTTTTCCTAGCGATGTGCAAGGAAGAGAAAGATCTCTTCAGAGGAAAGGTAGTAAAAAGGACATAAATTTTAATTTTTAACTAACTTAAAATAACAGTACTAAGGATGGAAGCATTTGTTGAACTGTTTTCTCAGCTGTGCTATATACTGCACCTGTAAAAAATAAATGTGAGTGGAAGTACCCCTACTCTTACTTCTTCTCATCAGAGGTGAATCTCAAGGCTTCCCTTGTCTCATCTCTGCTCAGTGTTATCTATTTGCTGGTAAGCTACTCATTCAGCAGGCTCTTGCTGATCTTCTACAGCAAATTCCTTATGTGTCTCCCTTTTGCTTCTCTGCAACTTCTCATCAAATTTCCCTGAAAAACTCCACACTGGGCTGCTGTTTAGCATGTCCTGGGGGCAAACATGGATTTACAGGCTTGGAAAGCTATGGTTGCAGACAGCACACTACGTGGCATTCACAGACAACTACTCTTACCTCTTCCTCTGCCAATACAAGCATATTCCCAGTGTAGCTGGGTCCTGCAGTTTTGTTTTAGTTTTAGCCTCCTGCAGGACACCCACTTCAAACTGGTGGGGGCCAGGACCCAGCAGAGGTTTTCCCTGAGGGTCATGATGCTCCCCATGAAAAGGAAAGGTATATGCAGGGGAATCAGGGCTGAAAGCAGATGATTCTAAGTGTGGAGAGTAGGTGGAGACTGGTTCAGTGAAGGATGATGCAACAGGGAATGACAGAAGATGAGAGTCTCATATGTCCGTGGTCTTTCTCAGACACTCAGTAACCGGGCTTGCATCAGGAATGGTGGTTCAGACTTTATTTAACTTATCCATTGCCTTTCTCTATTACTAATCATGGAATGACACTTCATCTGTCATGTCTTGACAAGCTGGAATGTTGGAAGTTGTGACACATTTCTCAAGAAAAGTGAAAAACTATTTGTAAGGGCGTATTTTCAGATTCATCATAGCAGTGTTTTCATTGATTAACACTGACTGCTGTGTATGTTGTAGGCTGACATGTGTCATCATTGTCCCTTCATGTCTCCAGATAGTGTTTATTATCTCAGATACACCACTAGTTTACAAAATGATTAAGTGTTCTACTAAATAAACACAAAGGATATGGAAATTATTATATAATTGTTTTGTCACATTGGCTGCTATTTATCAGCTCTCTGATAGCAATTATGAACAGATTTACCCTTCAGATGAGACACCTTCTATGACGTCAAAGCCGGTGCCTGCAAGGACTTCAGTAATATCAGCCTTTTATCCTGGTCAATTTTTTCTGTCTTTTCTTTCCTACGTAAAATACAGTAATCTCTAAGAAGACAATGTCAGCACAAATGTGTTGAAACATTTCCCACCTTTGTCAGTTTTCTGACCCCATGTTCAGGCCATGCTTACTTTTCTGCTGAATTCTTTTTGCACTGGGTACGGAAGGAAGAAGGAGAAGGAAAATCTTGAAGGAGCCAGTGAGTGCTCCCTCAGCCATAAGCCCAACCAAGCAGAGAGCAGGAGAGCCTGTGCCAGCCAGGGTAATCCAGCATGAAACACTGCTGCTGAGGGCTAGAGGAGCACAGAACAGCATGCCAGAGCACTGTCTCCCTTCTTCTCTTTTCCTCTTTGAGGGAATTGTGGTTAACAAAAAGCAAGCAGAAAATCTCTCTCCCTGCAGGGGCACTTGTTTGTTTCAGAGGAGCCCTCACCAGGGCACTTCAGACAAGTCTCTTCTTTCTTTGCTTTGATCTAAAGAAGATGAAGTCAGCAGTAGATCTGCCTTATAGCAGCTAGGAAGCTTTTCTCCCTTTCCTTCCTCTCTATTTTCACTGTTAAATGACAATGAATCAACACAATCAAGCTGAAAATTCCCTCCTTTAGTTTTGCTTTCTATCTTTCTTTCCAGTGGAAGTGACTGCTCATTGGTGCAAAACTAACAATTACAATAATTTGTCCCAGAAGGGTTTTCAGAGAAATTCTTTAGAGCCAAAGCTTTTCCTTGCGACTTTAAAGTTAGGGGTTTGGGGTGTTGATTTTCTTTTTAATTGAGGTTTTCAACCCTTCAATTTTTGTCTTGCATTTTGAGCCATTGTAGTATGCTTCAAAATTGTGCAAGCTAAACTTCAAACAGAGGACCTGTTTCTTCTCCCTTTGAAGTCATGACAAACCTCCTGTTGACTGCAGACAGGGAAACTGGACCATAAGTACAAAGCATTTTTATTTCTTTCTGATTTCATCAGTTATCCTGCTATTGTACAATGTATTAGAAGTGCTGCAGACTTTTGTGGGCAAAAGAGATATATCAGTAAAACAAGTTCCCTAGCAGCAATTTATTGAGCTGCTTCTCCAGCACAGTTAAGGCTCATTCAACAACTTTTCTGGTCTCTGCTAAACAGTCTATATGATCAATCTGTAAGAACTTCCTCTGGCCCATTGCAAGAAAAATGAGAGTGCCCAGAGGTGCTGGACAGACTTCTGAGACCAGTGGTCCTGGATCAGGCTGCCAGGCAGAGCTGCCCAGGGGGCTCCAGAGTTAGAAAGCACAAACCTCCATGGAACATCTCTCTTTCAGGTGACATCACCGTTTCAGTGATTCTCAAATCACACTTTCTCAGAATTTTTCTTTTTGTAAGAAACAGTAGAAAAAGATAAGGACTTTGGCTTGAATAAGCTCAAAAGCACTTATATTTTCATTTAAATGGCATTCCCTGCGGATTGGCAACTTTGCTTTCCTACCAGATCTAATCAAAAAGACACCTGAAATTGATCAAGTGGGAAAAAATGCTTGTCCTGAACTCAGAAAACTTAGAAAAATTAGATGCTCTACTGTGACAAGTCTTCCTTGATAAAAGCCACCAGAATAAATGAAATGACACCAATTGAAAATGAAAGATATGTCAACTTCTTTAGCCAGGTCTTCAGCAGAGATAAGTCTACTTGCAATATGTCAGAGGAGGAGGACACACCTGGGGGCTGTCAATGCCAGGATGTTCTGTTAATGAAATGACTGCTGGTAAGTTTCTCAAAATACATCCCACTAAAGTTGCACCAGCCTTGCTGAAGTTCAGTGCTTGTAAGATGATTCTCATCTATCACTCCTTTTTCTCTGTTCCTGTCCTCGTCTTTCTGACACTCCTTCTCTCTCTTTTTTTCACAAGAAAGTGCAAAGAGTTTGTCCTGCTGGAAGGGAATAAAATAGAGTATGTATTCAGGAATGTGTCACTGGGGTACTGACTGCCATTACTGGTTGGCATAGGAGGGAGTTACACATTTCCAAGAGCTAGTCTGGCACTTCTCCACATGGGAGAAGAAAAGGAGCAACTGCTTATCAGGACTTTGGGATACTTGTCAGGAAAAAAGAAAAAACAACTAAACATGTCAAGAAAAAAGCAAAACCATGTACATAATTCACCAAAGTTTCCAGGGCTGTGGTCCTTCTCACTTGACAAAACTGAGCTGTGCACACTCAGCTTCCCAAACTGCAGACAGAGAGAAGTAGGAGCCTTTTGGGTGATTCACTTGACCTATTTAAATTGACTTAGGATAATTGTCTTTAATTATCTTTAAGATGGAATTGGCTGCAACATAGATATTCCTACCTTTGTCTGTTGCTTGTAAATTTGCAACAAACGCTCTGCTTCTGAGGATGAGGCATTACAGCTATGGCCAGGTTGATTCCACCCCAATAGCCATGAACATGATGACCTGGAAATTGCTTAAGAGGTTATAGTCAGCAGAAGGGTCTGTGTTTAGCAGGCCAGACTGCAGCATGGATAAAGACAAACCTCTAATAGGAATATTTGTTTGAAGACAATTACATAGGATGAGACATTTGAGCCAGTCAGTTCATAGTCTACAGATTTACATAGTTTACAGATGCTGAATTCTTGAGTGGTCATTACTGGCTATGGTAACTTTTGGTGTCTAAAGCAATCAGGGAAACAGCATCTAACAAATGGTGGTGTCATGATCCTTGTTTTGTTGAAGCTGTGAAAGACAGGGAATTTTCCCTCAAACACTGTGTATTTGTTATGTTATGTATCTTCTCTGAGCCTCTAAAAGCACAGGTCTTTTACCCAGTCACCTCCATTGTTTGAATCTGACTTCTACTTATTAAAAATTCTCTCCTTAAAATTTCAGAATTCTGTGAATTAAAAAAAAAAATCTGTATTATAAATTCTGCTTTGGCTTCAGAAGGTATTTCAAGGTATGTATGTCACAGAGAAATTTTTGCCAGTATATGACTTACCAAGTAGATATATCTCTAAAGAGTCCAGACAGCATTTCCTATTTAGGAAGGATGTATGGTCTAGTTATTAAGGAGACAGATTACGAGACAAGTGCCTGGTTTGTACTCAACTTTGCATGCAGCAGTAAGCAAATCCTACAGTTTCTATGCAGCTTAGTTTTTCCCATCTGTAAAATGAAAGTGACAGCATTCATTTATTTCACAGGGGTGAGTCTTAATCATTCTTTGTATAACACCTGCTGAAATGGATGTGAATTCTTTCTGCTGTAGCCAGTGCAGGTTTTGCAATGCTCAATCCATTGCAAAAGGATTGAAATGTCATTCTTGAAGCTGTAACAGAAGAAAACATTTTGCTGTATCTTGAATTTCCTCTCTCCACTGCTCATATATGACTCAACAACTCTTTTATCCCATTGATTCAATTTATGAATTAATACCACAAGAAAAAATTAAAGTTATTAATAACATATTAATTTTCTGGTTTATGTTTTCCTTTCTTTCTTTCCCCCAGCAGAGTTGGCTAAAGATGGCTTATCTACCCTGAGTTTTTTAAGTCCTCAAGAAAAGTGTCTTTTAGAAACCAGCGAGATATTAAAACTCACTCCCCTCTGCTGAAGATCCTAAAAGCATTAAGAGTTTTCAGCTTTGCCCGTCATTCAAGATAAGCTGTTCCACAAAGGGTAATGGGAAACTTGAAATTAGGGGATTTAATTATTATATTATCTCCTCCTTTGAATCCTTTACAAAAATTTGAGGAGACAAACAGCCAGTCACCTCTTATGCAACTAAGATGGCTGGGCACAGATCTTGCAGTTGTCATAGAGAGAAAATCATAGCCATTAAGCATGAGACAAGCATTGAGGAAATATCCAATGACAGAGATTTAAAGATGATTTAAAAATATATATAGGGTATTATCTCATAAAAATTGAGAAATATCTAGATTGAAAGATTCAATATCCAAAAGAGTAAGACCCCAAAAATTAGCATCTTGCCAAGAAGATGGGAAAAACATCTGAGCAGTAAAGAAAGGCTATTTAAATTATGCATGAGAATTTCTTTTGGCACTAAAGGAACACTGAGAAAAAGAAAATAAAATTATGGTGCTTTTTCCAAAAGAGAAGAACACTGAGATTTTTAACACTTGTATCTCTCTTTACTTCATTAAAAATTAAATATCAAGTAAGGCTATTGCTCACCAGCAGACTCCTGCCTTTCTGCTCTTGGTGAAGTCTTCAGAAGTCAGAGCCTGCTGCTTCCCAAAATGCTTGGCTGCACCTTCCCCACTGGTAGACATCAACCCCCAGCACCTAGGGAGCTTAATTCTCATGGAACAGTGAAATACACTTCCTCCATACAGGTGAAAGTGAGAAGGACAAGGTTCTGATTTGTTTCAAAAAAGACTATTTTTACTTCCTGAGCAATTTCTGAAATACTACCAACTTATGCAATGGACAATCACCACTGGCCAAGAAACAAAGAATAAAATAAATAAAACCTTCCATAAAGCTTATAAAAACTTTATATTTTTTAAATGACTTATGTATAGGGTTTTTCTTTCGTAGAATTCCTGGTGTTTACATTATAGTTTGGGAGCGAAGGTAGCACACAGAAAGACATTCCACATCTTCACCTGAAGGAAATTTAATTTTACCATTCATAAGGCAGGAAAAAAAAAGGCAAATAAGCAACACTGGACTTTTAAACACAGCTATTAATATTAATCAATAGTAATATATTTGTAAAATTTTAACAATAATGAGGAAAGAAGTACTTTAACTCTTTCAGCAAACACATCAGACTTATTCCTCAAAAAAGGCCTGGTCTAAACCAGACATTTATGAATGTTACAGAATTTCACATTCATTTTGCAAATATAGGTGCAAACAGTTCTCTGGGAAAAAAAATTGCATTGCTGGGAAGAGGGTATGTTACTTATAAGTTTTGTATATCTGGGCTCAATAATTTTTAAAAATTGTTTGAACTATTAAAAAAATAACATTTTTTATCTCATTTTTGAATCTTAATAAATATCAAAGTATCTCTCTTTTCCATTTGGAAGTTTACACAAGAATGCCCATTACATTCAAAACATTGAACAGATCCAAAGAGAAATTCAGGAGGTCAGGCAATGCAACTTGTTTTACTTACAGGTGACATTTTCCTACTTGTTACTAACCTGGATGAATTGTTTCAAATATCCTACAAATAATAATAATAATAAACTGTGGCAAGTCCTCTAACCGAAAGTCAAATCATGAGTAACCAGAAGCAGTGAGGGTTTTGTTTGAGAGGGATAGATCTGGGCATTATATGGAAACATTCAGAATGCAGGAGGCAAGACAAACATCAAAGATTTAGACATCCATTTCCCCCTGGCAATAGAAATAGAGCCAAGGTTAATGCAGTCCCAGGAACTGCATAATTTGCACTGATATAAATATATGGCAGGCACTGATATTTTTCCTTTTGTGAGGAAACAGCATAAGTGAAATGAATGCCATTTCTAGATTTCCCTTTATTCTGAACAGTCACCATATCCTACACCCCTGCCTTTAAAACTAATTTTAAAAAATGGACAAAACACCATCTTTTCAGGGTTTTATTGGGCAGTGGAGGCTTAAAACCCCAGAATTTCCTTGCAAAAATATAAATATCAGTCTATGGCTTGTTTTTAGATTTCAGCAGTGTTGTATATTTCTGTCAGTTTTAATTCTGAACAGGCAGAACATTAGTTTAGTCTCATGGGTTATGGAGTGTCTGACCAGCTGTAGTAGACCAGGCTTCTTTATTCCTTCCCTACGTGGTGCCCTCAGCCTGTCACCAAAGCCTTGCAGGGGAAGCACAGCCCTAAGATGCAGTGTGACAGTCTCTACTGTCTTGAAAATATCTTATCTTTCTGTGTGTTAGGGGAACTCAAGACTCTGCAGAGGAGATGAAACTGTGTTTTCATTTTGGAAGCTCCTCTATTCAATTAACTGACTGCTAATTGATATATGGGAAAATATGTTTTCCTTTTGCAGCAGTTTTCCTAAGGAAGACTCTGTCCAGAGAATAGCCAGAAATAGCAGTATTTCCAGCAGAACTAGGGTGATGTCCTTTCAACAGCCTTGTTACATCTCTCATGGTGTCCCACAGAATGACCTTTGTGATCCACTGGGGTAGCTTGGTTTGCCACAGTGTGCACCAAAATTACACATCACTCACCAGGGTGTTTGAATTAGACATGGATTTCAGAGGAGGAGTTTGGGAGAAGGACCTCTGTTACCTCCAAAACAATAGAAACATACTTTCACGTGTGTTCTCACCATGCCTTGGAGCTTTGCTTAGGAGAAATTCAGCAGAAAATTGCTTGAAAAGTTGTGTGGGGACCCCTACTGACTATTCAAAACAGATGATGTGAGTCACACTGGAGCTGATGTTGTCACTTGGCAGGTGCTAAGTTGCTGCTTATGTTCTGGGAATACGTTAAGAACTCCTTGCTACATGTGGAGCTGGGTGACAGGTTCACATTTGCAGTCACAACAGTGTCATTGCAGCATCACTATGCATAATGCTAAACAGAAGTTAAACAAATGGGAGAAGGGTGGGGTTTTTGTTTCTTGGCTTTGTTTTTTTTTGTTTTTGTTTTTTTTTTTTGTTTTTTATCAAAGAAAAATTTAATATTGTCCTCTTTTTAATGGTGTGTCTTCTCTGGAGTGCTCAGATTTCAGTTTTAATGCCTCAAACTGAGAATGGCCACAGCTTGCAAACCCACATGCATGGAAATCAGTGGGCAAGCACGAGGAGCTGGAAGAAGCTGTCCCAGGTGGAAGCCAGCTACCCAGTGCCAGTTGAAACGTGGAAATTCTGTTTTGTGTGGGACAGCATGACTGCATGGTTAGCTGTGATAACTCACCAGCAGCATCTCTGCTTCCCTGTTAACGTGCAGGTGAAAATCTGGAAATGAGAAGTCCCAGGACTCTGAGGTGGTGGTGAATAACCAAAAGCTGAGAAAACAGTGATTGGTATCTCATTAGGGAAAAGGCACGAAAAAAGAACAGGTGACTATATAGTTGTCTGCTGGGTAAGGATTTTTGGCAAAGGTTCAAAAGGTCTGGCTTCCATGGGAACATATAAAAATCAGACTGTCTTTTGCCCAGTGAATACTGAATCAGCCTCAATAAAAAATACTAGAGGAGAACTCTGGCATATCCAATAAAAGCAAGAGCTTTTATGCTATAAGAAGATGGGAGATCAAGGCCGTGTGTCATCTAGATTTACATACCCTAATAAAAATATTATACTGCTATGAGGAGAAGGGAAAACTGTGTTGCCAGTATCAGGTATGATTTATATGCAGCAGAAGTTACAAGAATGCCTGACATTAAATCTGTGACAAAGCTCTTTTGTGGGATATGTAAGTAGCTCTAGACATCGTGGGAGGACCCAAAAGTATGATGAATAATGTTATAGTCATCGTGGATATTAACAAGAAAATATAAAGACCTGAGAGGTCAGTAAACAGAGAACAGAGAATAGGAAGGTCCTAAACAAATTGTCCTTGATGAGAAGGTGACCAGTCTTGTTCCTTGTGGTTTAGAGTTAATTTCCTGGAGTTTCTGCATGTAGTCAGAAGATGTTTTAAGCAGAGTAGGGAATCACCATAGAAGCAGGTGGCTAAGGGCACCAAAATGACCTAATAATGGAAAGTCTGTGCTCTGCTAACTGTGCACCTGATGCTGCCCTGCACTTGTCATCATCTCCTCCCTCTACGGGGCTGCATTTTGCAGGTTGAGTAACCCTAATTCCCTTGTCCCACATCTGGACTTCACACTGCTGTGCTGCTGCAGGGTGCGGTGTGGGGAGCATGCCTTTCTGCAAACAACCTCACACTCACATCACCCATGTGATGTCCCTGGCTCTGAACTTTCCCTCAGTTTCAAAGACTCACTGGCATGGGAGTTGGGGTGTGATTCTCCAAGAGAAAGGCTCTGCGTGAAGAGGACTCCTGATAAATAACCTACACTTAAATTCTTGGAGAATGGGAGTACAGGAAGAGGAAAAAATTGTAGAAAGGGATATAGCAATGGATGAAATCAGGATGAGGAACAGCAGAGATAGATTGCTGGTATTAGGTAGTGAAACGTATACCTGTGAATAGGGAAGTGAATATAGCCTATTATGGAGGGTAGAGAATTACTTAAGCCAAAGGAAAATGATGGCATAAGTATAATAAAGTACAGGTAAGTGATGGAGAAAAAGACTCCAACTGTCTGATACAAGAAGAGAGTTTCCATGAATCTGAGAGTTAAGTTCCTGGAGAAACCTTCAGAAGGTAACCAAGCAGTGCTAGAATGAAGCTGATGTAATTCTGAAAGAAAGTAAATAAGCTGGATGTTACAGCTGGCAGGAAAGTGGCCATACTGGTCAAAACATCCTCTGATGGATCTATTTGTCAGTGTTACCCTAAGGATACACCTTACACAAATGAAATACTTGAAAGGGGCCTCAGTCTTGAATCCATACTGTAGCACAACTTGGGAGAAGTCCTTGTCCCTGGTACCTGTTAAACACACACCAAAGCCCTTCTCTACCACTGTGGAGCCCTTCTCTACCACTGAGGCTTTGCCACACCTTGCTTGGCCTCTGGCCCTCCCTGGGTTGAGTCAGCTTGGTCCTACACAGCACAGGTGCACTCAGGGTGGGAGGTGGGCTGCAGATGTGGATCCATGGCACTGGACTCAGGGAGTCCCTAGTCTCAGAGCCCCCTGCTTCTCCAAGAAACAGCAGCAGTCAATTTCCCACCCACAACAGCAAGTCAGCCTGCACTGGAGCAGAAACCTTGGGCTGAAAAATAAAGGGTAGTTAACACATTGTAGTTAGACAAAGAGGTCCAATAGCCACAGTATAGGTTAGAAAGTCAAAGCATACAAAGCCAGAAGAGTCATCCATGTGAGCTGCAGCTAATGTATTATCTATGGTTCCTGATAATGCTGGTTTTAACCAAGACACTGATCAATTGCTAGTGTGTTTTGATTGCAGGGATGGTTAGGTGAGGAAAAAATACATCTGGTAGCAAGGAAATGCTGTAATTTTCCTGGTCTTTGCTAGAGATGAGAGCTGGTTTTGAGCTGTGCATGGCTCTTGCCACAATTGTATTGTGCAAGTGTTGAGTTCTATTTCTGCTGCTCCCTCTGATAATGAAGTAATTTGAATAAATACATTTTCCATTTCAAAGGAAAACCAAGCTTCTTCTCATCCATTCTACAGCATACAAAATTTTTCCATGAACTCCTTGACTTCATAACAGATTGCTTTAGAATTATTTAAGTAATGCAAATATAAAACAATTTAGGGATGTAGTTGTGTATTTCACACTAGTTTGGTCTTATTTTCGTAGAGAAAAGATACAGAATGGAATACTCTGTATTTTCACAAAAATATATCTTTTATATATTGTGGAGTTTTTTGTATTTGCTGCTCAAGATCCTTTTACTTTTCTTCTGTTAAATATTCAGTTTCCTTTGGAGATCTTTTGAAGGTTCAGCTAGCAACAACTTTTTTTGTGTTATTAAAGTATACACTTGACAAGAAAAATTTATTGTGAGTAATGTGTAAATGTATTTTTCCTTTTATGGGCTGTTTACAGGTTTAATGCTGGAGTATTTTATGCATACATAGATATATTTTATATACACATTTTTTGGCATTTATAAGCTCCAAAATCATTTTCATTATTTTTAAAGCTATTGGGTGTCATAAAACAGAGAATTTCTTGTGATGCCAATCAAACCTTTTCATAAAATTTAAACCAAACTGCTACGTGAAACTGATCATAAATATATTGTAGGCTCTTCACAATATTTGAAATTATGTACAGTATTATTTCTGTTGCCGACCTGAGAACAGAATAAACAATATCTGCACTGCAACAGTATATATCACATTTAGCATTGCTGCCTGACCTCCAACCTCAGCTGTGTTTTTCAGCACCCTCCATGGGTTTGTCATCGATGAAACTTACTTGAAAAGCCTCAAATAATATAGATGTCACCACTGATATTTTGATGAATTATCACAAATTCTCCTCACTGCCAGAATGAAATGCACTTTGTCCTAGCTTTGTGGATCTATGGAGACCTCATAGATTTCTGCTGATGAAGGGGAACACTATCTCTTCATTAGCCTGATATCTCAAGAGGTGCTGTCACTTGCAGAGGAGCAGCACCACTGAGGAACTTCAGTGTCCATACTTCAGCTGCATGATACTCTGTTTTCTCATCCACAGGAAATGTGTCAGAGTGACGTGAACTCTCTCAGCTTACTCACAATGTGTTTTTAATACAGAAGTGTCCCTTCGAGTTTGAGTTACGCAGAACACAGCTTCTACCGAGGAGGGAGGAAATCAGTGGGGAGATCAGCTGGATGTTTTTCAGTCCTGCGTGTTGTAACTCCCGTCATCGCAACAACATGGCTTTGAATTTCTGGGATCTGAACATCTAATCATAACACAAGGCAATTTCAGGCATGCTGAGCTCCTCTGCAATTGGTTGCTTATTCCCCTTCAGAAAAGAAAGATGGAAGTACATGTTGTGCAGCAGCAGCTTTGGAATAAATGCAATATCATATCCCATCATCTTTGAAGAGGCAATAAATAATTTTTGTGACAATGGCACAATATTTATTCTGCTATTATTTTCCTGTAACTCCCCATCTAATCAATTTTTTTTCCGTTCTGAGTTGTTGACATTGAACTGACCTTGATGATGGCTTTATTATGTAAGCAATATTTTTCAGTGTGATCTTATGCAATGAATCATGTCTCTTCTAACATTAAGAAGTTGAAGATGCAACCCTATACCACAAAGCCATGAAATGGATTTGTATTTTGATAGAAGGAGTTAGTAAATGACTAGCATTTTATAAACCTGTATTTCTGCAATGAAAATGCTGAATTTGTTCAGAAATAATTTAAATATTTCTGTGGTATGCTGAGTACTCTAACGTTCTGCACTAGAAGACTTTTCTGTATATGGTAACTTCTACACTAAATCCTTTTCATCTTGTCTGTGTTACATGTAACGTCTCTCTCCCTTAACTCCAGTACGCGTGGGAGTTGTAAATAAGATTTGTCTTTTTTAAACAATCAGTCTAAGCATCAAACAACTCTTTTGTGCTGTCAGCTACACAAAGCAAAGTAACCTGTTGCATAGCTAACTTATTTCCAGTTTCTGAATGTTTTTTTTTCTTGGAAAAATAATTGAACTTCATAATACAAAGCACTCTGGAAGGCAGTAAAGGAAATAATGTAGAGATCTTTTAGGAGCATATACTTTGAATAAGCACTTTCATTAATGAATTCCTAGATTTGTTAATGATTTTCTGGATATTCCTCCTGCCCCAGTGAATGATTCATCAAAAGTCAAACCAGGCTTATTTGACACATGAAAAAGGTAAATTTTCATCTCTTCACAATGTACAGGTGTCTCTCATATCATGACTGAGGTTAGTTAGATTAAATCCCTCTGCATTTTATAGCTGTACTGCAGTTGTTCTGTGTACCTCATCTGGAATCTTGGGGCTTGCCAACAGGAAGAATTTAGTGCACAAGCTATAGTGTTAACTTACAGATCCATAATTGCTCTTTGCTGATTCAGTGTGTGGACCATAAGTGCACATCAAGTGCAGGGAAGTATTATCCCATCTCTGTGGGAGCAACATAACTTATAAAACATCATTAGGGTATCTTCTAAAAGAACTTGAAAATGTCAGTGCTCAAAATGTCCTGTTGGCTATTATCCCTGACAGGAGTGAGTTTGAAGGACCAAACTTGCCAAGGTCAGTTTGTTCAATGTAATTAAGGCCATAATTAAATTTTTGGTGAGCTATGGAGCTGGGTTAGTCTTAATGAAGACAAGTAGATATACAAAAGACTTTATCCTTTATACTTGATCATTCTTGGTAAGTGCTAAATACTCCATCAATTTCCTTGGCTGTCAAAGGCATGAGATCTCAAGTATACCATATAGAAATATTTCAACAAACTAATTCCTAGCTGTTCTGTAATTATTACTTACTGCAATATTAATGTGCCTAAGGTTCAGCAGCATCTTAGAACATCATTGCTTCAGCATTAGGTGGATCTGTCTCTCACTGGATGGTAGGGAAAGAGATGTAATTCCTACTGCAAGCCAATATGTATTGCATACATCACTAGGCAACGATCCACATGAAGGCTTAGTGCAGAGTTCTTAATGTGCTATAAGTTGCACGAGCAGAAAATCCTGAGTGGAAGGTTATATGTATCCTGTATGTAGACTGCAAAGGAATTTAGCACAGACTTTAGCAGAAGGTTTACAATAAAGATATAATAAAGCTGATCATAGAATTTCTAAAACTTGCTTCCCTTCCAGAAGCATACCTTTAGGAAGACAGACAGTAGAGTTTTTTATTTAATATTTTTGGGAGTTGATTGCTTATGGTTCCATCGAGACAAGATATGGAGCTTTTGTGTGGAGCACTTACACCACCTAAGGAACGGGAAGCTGTAGATAAAAGTGCAATCAGCAGGCAGTGGAGCATAGGCAGAGCTGGTGTGCCTTTTGCACCTGAGACTTCATAACAGAAGCAACTATTTATACTCATCTAAAACTTTTCCAAACCTGAATCATATGATGTTTCCAAAATCACTTTCTGGCCTTAATAATGGTCTTTCAGAATGAGAAAGAGGTTTCAGAGGAGAAGCTTATGATTTATGTATGATTTCCCTGTTCTTCTTAGGACAAGTCTTACAAGGTCAGATGCTCAGGTGATGTTTTTATTAGTTGAACAGATGTATTTACAGGTAGGAATAAATAGCCTTTTGGCAGATGATTTGGCTTCTTTTATTTATTACTGCAAGATGATGTTGGATAAGAGCTCATGAGAAAATGAAACAGGCTTTTACTGAAATGTTATTTATTTATCTTCTAATAATTCTTGTAAATAACCATTCTTAGTATTTCTGATGACTTGTTTGCCTGGCTGAGTGAGCTTCCATAAATCTATCAGGCATATATGGCTGTGCACAAATATCTCTTGGACTCAGACAGCTGCCCAAGAACAAGACCCTCATCATCAGAGATGAGGGCGGGTAAATAAGGCTGAAGCGAGAGTGGGCAGATCTCATCTAAGTGAAGCTTGGTCATTCCATGACGAGTGTTAGCAGTGCTTTAACCGTGGTGATGTGCTCCTGACTTACTCCCTCCACACCTCCTGTTTGCAGGAGGTGAACATGGACCTAAGAGGTATCAGCAAATGAATGCCTGCTCTGGCTGCATCTCCCATGGATAGGGACAGTTAAGTTCAGGCTTTGTGGGAAAAGCAGATCTAAGTATCAAGGTGTTTTCCCTTAACAAGAGCTTTCAGTCATCCTCCTACATGTGAAAGTGCTTCTGTGCAGCTCTGTGCCAGAGCTTTCTTCTGGTCTTCTTGCACTGCACGTCAAGGCTTACCAGTACATCTGCTCCATTCTGCTATGCCCCAGCAACTTGTGTAATAAGCCGTTATATGACTCAGGATGACACCACCAGCTGTGGCCTGTTCTCACAAACTGTTTTGAAATTATTTATTCAATTTAGCAAATTTGCTGGGTTTTATCTCTCTTATTGTGCTGTTTACCTGTGGAGTATTTTTAAAGCTTGTTCACCACTGTCCTGCTCATTGCTGCATTTATTTTTATTTTTATTTAATTCTGAAATTTAAGAAGAAGAAAATTCTGCACAAGTAGTTCTGACTTCCTTAGAGAGATTTTATTAAGCATACAAATTTATGATGATTTATTTATGCTACTATAAACTCTAGTCACAGCTAGTTCTAAATGTAGATATCTTCTTAATTTTTCTTATCTCTCTTTTCCTGTTCCCATTTTTCGTGCAGTAGCATTAATCCTTCGACATGGGCATCATTAGTTTGCAGGACCTGTAAGAACATTTTCTTTATGTCTGTGTACCACGCAACACTAATTCATCCATTGCTCTGATTGTCAGGGTTAATATGTTAGTATGAAAAATGTTTGCTGAGAAACATCTGCATTATTAAAGATTATGAATAAACTGAAATGAGGGCAATTTATCTGATGAAGAATGGCAGTACACTTCATGAAACAGACTTCCATTTGAATCATAAACTGCAAAGGGGGCAGTGCTGTTCCACTGAACTGAGGGCTCCCATGGAAACTTGTCCAGGTTGCTGTTGGAAAACTGGGGAGTTCTGTGTCCAGTTCACACAACCTTATTCAAAAATCTGCTTCAGACTAAGTTTCAGACCCAAAAGCTTCAGATCTAGCAGCTTATCCTGCTACTTGCCTGACATTTCAAGAACAGGCAGGTAACTTGGGCAGCTCTGTTGACAGAAATCTGGGGTCAAGGTGCCCTGGAAAGTCCATGCTGCAACAGCTCAGTGAGACAAGCTCTGGAGGAACACCTCACCATCATATCTCTCGTATTTCCAGTGCATGAAAAAGCTCAAACATGCCTACATAATCCTATGTAATGGAAAGACACACTGAGAAGGATATTTTAAATGTGATGAGAACACTTAATTTAAAGATGTACGTACCAACAGAGGCCACATGTCTCTGTGTGGCAGCTCTGCTGACTGGATTCTGTGAGAGCTGTACACAGAATGAACTGTGGAAGGTCCTGGCCTGGCATAACCAAGTACTTGATTAAATTCTTCATTTGGACATCTCTCCTTTCTCATGGACAGAGCAGTCTGTATTATAGAGCAAGAAGGGATAATTTTACCCTTTTATTGAAGACCAAATGAGTACTTAAAAAATAATTAGGTAGGCAGACATATAAATGGATGTGGAACTTTGCCAGGTGTGACTACTGATATATCTTTACAAAATAATCTTCAAGATCACTGAGACCAATTACGAAATGAACGTTTCAGTGAGCATGGCCTGATTATATTTCCCTTTTTTTTTCCATATCATCTTACATCATTCCCATGGGAGTCAACCTTTTATGACCCACCATTAACACCAGGTAGATGCAATATAATTAAAACATAAGTGTAATTGATGTTTGCAGGAGTATGCATTGTATTGTGCAAATAGAGTACAGAATACATGCCTATGATTTCTTTATATCTTACTGAGTATGCATTATAAGCCTAGAGCCCAAAGGTGTAGTGTAGGATTAAAAGATTTATTATATCACCTTATTTTTGCCCTCTCCTGACCCTGATGTATTTATAATTGTCTGCTATGCTACACAATAACCTGTTTTATTCATGACATATCATTAATCAATTAAATGCAAATTAGACTGGCCTATAGGTTTTTTCCTTTCCTTCCCCACCCCGCCTCACTATTCTGCAAGTCTCTGAAACATTCTACTTGTGTTCAATAGGAATCATTGTTGCTGTTGGAAACTGTGGAATTGCTGCCTGTGAGCCTTCCTCTTTGCTGTCTTAGAACTTCATATTAAAAATGTTCTATTACTTTGCTGGCCAAAATTTCTAGTGGAAGAATTTAACTGACATCAGTAGATTTATGCCAGCACATAATTTTCCCTTAATATCAGACTAGCATCAAAGACCCTTACAAAATCAAAGTTAACAGAGGACAGTCTTGTTTCTATCTGTTCTGTATTACTATGCACATGGAGTTACTTTCCAGCTGTATGATTGACTATCCATGACAGTCAGAAGAAATTCGCATGTTGGTTGCAAGTAGCTCTTATTTCTAATATAAGAATCACAAAGCAACACAGAAATGTCTTATGCTGGTTGTCTCAGTTATTGTTGATTCCATGGAATAGAGCTATAAATTTGTGTGACTGCAAGTAGGTTGTGTCCCATGCCAAGACTTCAAATGTCAAACTCAAAGGTTTTGAACTTGATTGAGTTCTCAACAGAAAATAAATTTAGAAAGTAAAGAACTTGGTTGAGTTACTAGTAGTTAGACCTAGATTATGAGTTTTCTCTGTCTTAGTGAAATTTCTGATTCCTTTTTCATTGTTAAAAACCAAATATACTGGTGGCATTAAAAGCTAGAATAATTTCTTTAAAATTTTTGTAAAAACCCCGATATTTTTATTTGAAAAACCTTACAGATTTTATTACAAAGTTGCTCCATTTATTTATTTAATAACTATTCACATACAGTTGCTGTAACCCTTGCAATACTTCCTTTAACAATTTTTAAATTAGGATTATCTGACTGTGCACCACCAATATTCACACAGTATTTTTTCAGCCACGCAGTAGGAGCTTTTGCAAGAAAGAAGTCTTCATAGTATTATCACAAGTAATTGTCCAAGCCCTCAAGAACAACTGACTCAGTGAGACAAAGGATATTGGGCACTGCAAAAATCACGAATGAAACTTATTTGTGTGTTTTAAAATTATTTAACCACTTCCAGTTAAGACCCATTGAACATTACATGGAAATTACGGAAGAACTGACTCTATAATAAGAAAGTGCCCCCTCTTCCTTGCCTTTGCCTTCTGAACAGTTCACAGCTATCCACCTCAGCTATTCCAGTTGTGGGAGTCATCTCACCATATTTCCATGATTGTGTCATAGCTTTCCTGCTGCACCAGGGCTTTCAGCTCCTCCTGTTTGTTACTCATGCTGAGTACATTGGTGTAGATGCAGGTGTCCAGTTTTTATTCCTGCGTCAGATGCTGAATGCTGAAACAGATGAGAGGTGAGGAAGGCACAACCCCTCCACACAGTCTGTCAACGATACTATTAGCATGGCATATCCAATCTCTTTGAGAAACTGGAGGCAAGGTAGTGAGGATGTTTGATAATATGGAATATTTATTGTGAGATGTAAATGAATGATATCCTTATCTATCCATGTAAAGATCTGTAACATCCTTGAATATGCTTTAACTGGGAAAAAGTTTTATCAGCTAGATGGATGGCTCTGTGCAAGAAAGGGACTGTTCTATTTAAGCTATCCTGACTGGTATTTAATTTGAAGGAACACCAGGACCTTAACAGTCTCACTGTGCATTTAGTATCCAAAGACATGACGCAGAGAAGAAATAGTACTAAAATTGCATGTCATCTCACCCCATAAGCTAAATTTTTATTGGCTAAAATAACCAAGTGGAAAGTTTTTAGAAGAAGGGGACAAAGAGATTGCGTAGTAAAAAGAGACAGGGGAAAAATAAATATGCTCAGAAAGCACCTTAGTGATATCAGCTCCCCAGGGTGAAAGGAGGAGATAATTAGTATTATTTTCTGCCCTAGGATGTGTCCCTTATAGGACTCAGACACTAAAGCCACCATTTAGGAACATTTTTCTAAGATATAGTTTAATTTTACAATGTGTTAGATTTGACTGCAGAGACTTTTAGTTGCATTTATAACCTGTTAATTTAGACTTTCTCTTTTGCTTTGCAAGAGTAAAGATCCTATTTTTCTTTTGTTGTACTTGTCTCATTTTTCAAATCAGACTAATTTATCCAGACTAATTTAACTCATTTAACCCTGTTCTTACAGGAGTCTGCAGTAAGTACGGAAAGCACAGGAGGTGTTTTTCATAAAGCTGTGAGAGTCAGCTCAGACCCAGCAAAATACTGGGAGAAATTCTCTTTGGTCTGTTTAATCCAAGGAGCAGGCTTCTCTGTGCAAGATGATCCTTGGCTTCAGGTAGCTCCCAGCTATCAGAGGTAGCACTGGCATTTGGCTTTGCATCTTTCAGACTGAGGGCTGAATCGGTGGTTCAGCGGGATTCAGGTTGCTGCTGCACACCAGCTTCAGCCTTCACAGCCCGCAGAGCAGGTGGTCCAAGAGCTAATGGAGCTGGGGAATTTTGAAGTGCCTGAGCAGAGCCATATGCTGTTGAACAGTTGGACTCGGATTCATTTCAGCAGGCTGATGAAAGAAGGGACATACTTTCCGCTCTTGAGGGGCTCTCCAAACTGATAGACATCATTGCAACCTTTGCAGAAGGGCCTGGGTGAACTGCAAGAATGATGGAAAGCCAAATAAGGAGCTTAGTTTACACCGGAATACACCCATGTGTTCAAACTGCTTTGTTTGCTGGAAATTCTGAAAAGTAACTTTCTGTAATGGCACCAGACTGTGTCCTCAATCACAAAAACCAGGTGTACCACCAGAAAGCTTTCCTGCCAGCCTTCTCCTTGTCTTCCACCAGCAGAGCAGTTTGACCAAGATCAAAAATATTTTGGAGGCAGGTGCTGAGCAAGCCCTTCCACTCTCATGTCTGAAGAAAGACATTGAACCATACAGTTGAACAGGTGTCAGTGGCTAAGTTTTAAACAGACTATCACTACTGTCGGAAAACAGAAGATAATTTTCTTTAGAGAGACAATATATTAAGACACATAAAAGTACAATGCAGTTTATTCAATGCTCTGAATCATGAATACATACAGGAAAAAAGAAATCTTATTTTTCAATTTTATCCCAGTGGAGAAGGAATTTGCTGCTACCGAAAAGCCTGAGGATATATAATCAAGCAAGCAGAATTGCTCCCGAGACAGCATGCTATCAAACATGCTACACATCCGAATTTAATAGTGAATAGTCTTTAGATTGCTTAACAAAACAGCCTTGAAATGTGTGAAATTCAAAACTGTTCTGAAAAGGCATGCTTGAACAGTGCAGGAGAGATAAGGATCTGGTTTCCACTGCAAGAGAATGTATCAAAAAGGATGATTACACAGTAGGGCACCTTTCTAATAAGGAAACAAGTAGAAAACGATCACCGAGATGTAGCACCTGCCTGAATGAAGCCCTTTAAGAACTGAATTTACTTAGCAATATTTTGTTTGCTTTATTGCAAACATATGTTAGGACTAACTTAACTTTTCCCTGGGCTAGAGAAATGACTCTATTATCCCATTAAGCCCTTTCCAGGAGGACTTTCCTTTGATCCTCTGAGGTTTTTAAGTAAATTAAGAGGAATGCCTTTACGAAATGGTCTTCTCAAGTGACTCTAAGGCTGGATCTGATCAGAGACGCATAGGATTTTTGTGTCAGATTGTCTGAAACTGGGGTTGTACAGATCATGTTTAATTAATGCTTCCAGTAGAAGAGTTTACTCAGCTTCTGGATATGCAACAGAGTGTGTTCTCTACCCATGGGAAAGTAGAAATAGCTTTTCACAAGAGATTAGCAGATTGCAGTTTAAGAACTCTTTAGAAAGGACATTCAAGGAGGGAGGGTCAGGGAGCCTTGCCCTGTTCATAGAACAATGGTTGAATTGCACAGAGTTGTCTTTGAGAAAGTAGTGACAACTGACATGGACAAGAATAAGGTACTCAACAATGCTTTTGGCCTCAGTTGTCAAAGGTAATTTTTACTGCCATATATCTCAAGGCCCTGGACCTCAAGGCAGGGACTAAAAGAAGACCACCCAAATAACCACAACATACGCAAACCGATGGGACCTGATGAGATGCATTCAAGGGTCCTGAAGGAAATGTCTCATGTGGTTGCCAAGTCACCCTTTGTTGTATTTGAAAAGTCGTATCAATCAGGCAAAGTCCCCAGGGACTGGCGAAAGAGAAACTTCACATGACTTTTAAAACCAGTAAAAACAATGATGCTGGCAACTACAGACCTGTCAACTTAAACCTTGTGCCCAGTAAGATCACTGATCCTCTAGGAAGACATGTCAAAACTTATAGAAGACTAGCAGGTGATAGCAGACACCCAACATGACTTCCCCAAGGGCAAATTGTGTCCCACTAAACTAGTTGCCTTCCGTGATGGAGTGACAAGGGAACAACAGCAAACAAGGGAAGAGCTACTAATATCATCTACCTGAAATTCTGTAAGATCTTTGATACTCTCCATCACAATATTCTAAACTAGAAAAATATGGGCTTGATGGATGGAAAAGAAATTGTCTGGATGAAAGTGTCCAAAAAGCTATAGTCAATGGCTTGATGTCCAACTGGAAATCAGTAATTATAATGTAGAAAAGTTATATGCTTCACACTTTTTAGAGACACAAAAGATGCAACTTTTTATTTCCCAAGTCAGAACAGGGAAAGAAATAAATTTCAAAGACATCATACTTCAAGGGGTGCCAGAATTTAACACCTCCTACCATGATCTTTTTCTTTCATTTTACTTTCCTCCCAGAACATAATTTTATGCCTTCAAGGTGAGGAAAATAGGTAAAAAAAGTTAGCCAGGGTCAATTACTTGCAGCAGGACTCATCTGTCTGAAATCTTATGTCTATATTTGAGTTACCTAACCTTGGTTCCCCTTAGAGTAAATGGAGGGATATTTTCAAGTATATTAGAGAGATATTTAAGACAGGTTAGATGAATTGCATATGAAATTGCCACTTTCTTTCTACTGACTTTGAAGGGAGTCTAGCTCATATGTAGACATAATTAAGTCAAATGAGTGCCACTCTAGATGTTTCCTTTCTTGCCAGCCCTACAATAGGGGGCTGCCATAATCCTTTAGAAGAGATTTGCAAAACTAGGGAAGGCCAGAATGAGGGCGTAAGTGATGCCCTTCAGAGGTAGTCACATATCATGCGTTTAAAAAGAAAACACTGCAGGTTAAATTAATTCTATTAAATCAGTATTTCATAAAGTAAAAAAATGGGCAGTAAGAACTCCCCATGTAGGAATGAAAGGCATTGAAAGAATCAGCAGCCCTACTGAGAAGTGGTAGGCTCATTTCTAAATTTGCTTTAGCATGATTAACAGCTGAAACAAGCTCTAAGGACAGCGATTAGTTCACACTGCCTTCAAAATTAGACTTGACTTCTTTCTGGAAGATTTTGTAGACAGTGCTTTTTATCCAGTGAGACTGGAGGATCTAATGGTCCTCTCTAGCCTAAGAATCAATGAACCCTTTAACAACTTGGACAGCGCATTAGAGTTAAGACATTATCCTGCAATCAGACAATATTACCTTTTCTGTGCTCCAAATTCACGCACTGCACTCTTACTCCCTGCTTCTAACTTCAGGTTATCTTCTTGATGAACCAGGCTACTTTTCCTGCTGTGTTAACTCACATAACAGCTCAGTACCAGCAGCAGCAATTACATGTCGTGCACTTAAGCTGGTATTAACCAAAAAGGTAGGTGTGACTGACAGTGAATTTCTAAGTGGTTGGAGGACCTAATATTCCCTGCTGTTTCTGTCTCTTTGAATACATCGAACCTCCACTATTTACTTTTTTTTTTACTTAAAACTGGAAAGGTTGTTAGGTTTTGTTGCTCACTGCAGTGGAAGAAGAAATGCTTTTCTTTTGGGGAAACTGAAATGATTATGCAAGGACTGTTCACAATTGGTAATATCACCCTGACCATCCAGACCTCTGCTTGTCATGCCCTTCACATTTTTTCATGCCACTTTTCATATAAAATTTCCCTTCTGCATGGCAGGTACTCCCTAATTCTGCTTCAGATCCCTGCTGAAGCCTCTTTTCTTAGTGGAATTGTAGAGCAGTGAGTCAAAGGCATTAACTGAAATTTTCTCTGTGGTCCCAGAATTGTGCAGAAGGGCTACTCTCCACTAGTTGCCCTCCCTGAGGAGTCATGTGCATCATATATTCCTGTAATTGTTCTTCTGTACTTATTCTCTCATAGCCTTTCCCCTCTTTCTCCTCACAATCCTATTAATTGTAAATAAGGGTGTCTGTGGAGAATTTGCATATGTATGAAGTTTTTCCCAGTCATAGTTTAAATGAGGAGAAGGAGTTTAAATGAGGAGAAGGTCTGAAACTAAAAATCTTGGGGGGAAAATGAAATACTGGGCTATTGAATCTCATTAAACTCTGGGGATATCCAGTTGCTATGGAGAGTTATTGGAATTGTGCTGATGCGGGTACATACACACAGTCAGCTGGAGGCCTCCCGAGGCTCCACTGACTTAGCTACTTCATCCACATGGAGATACCTACATCATAGACATCTGACATGAATTTCTTGCTTACTGTCATTTTCAGTTGTCATTTTCATTGTATTCTTCACACAATGGCCTCGGTTTCAACAGAAGGCTTGAAAAGTGCCTTCATTCAGGCTAGCCTTGGTGACAGACATCTCTGGTGGCAGCTGCCCGACTTGAGGATGCTCATAGATTCAAGCTCGCCACTTTCAGGGTAAGCACTCAGACCATTGTTTTGTAATAAATAAAGGAGCTATAACACCAATATCTCTTCTTTGAAAGCAAACTTCATCTTTTTGGTGCTGTGATGTGTTTTAGGTGCATGAATGTCTATTCAGTAGGGTCTTCAGCTGACAGATAAAAGGAAAAACTCTTTTCTGGATCTTCTTACTCTTATTTTTGCCATTTCGAGATACATGCTGTACTTCTCTTAAGCACCAAGAATGTAGAGAAGGGTACTGGACCTATTTTGGCATCTCAGACATAAAGTCAATTTAGCCTGATTTGGCACCAGAATCTAGCTCAGTATGAGGATACAGGAACTATTCTCATTTATAGTTTGTCCTCATTAGTGCCTCGTTTTCATGCTTCACACTTTTTAGAGATACAGAATATACAACTTTTTTTTCTGTCATTGCTGTGAATCTTCCTAAGACCTTCCTTGGTCTGACTCAGTATCATATTACCTGACTCTTAATGCATTCTGCAGTGAACTATTATAACATCAAGTTTCACGTTTGTTTACCTGTGTTTTACATGTTTTAGGACACCAGTCACAGAATCATGGAATGGTTGAGGTTGGAAGGGACCTCTGTTGGCCATCATGTCCAATCCCCCTCCTCAAGCAGGGACACCTGGACCCAGTTGCTCAGGACTGTTTCTAGACAGTTTTTTAATGTCTTGAAGGAAGGAGACGCACACAGTAAACAAGTGTTTCCTGATGTTCAGAGAGAACCTGCCGTGTTTCAGTTTGTGCCTGTTGCCTCTGGTCCTGCCATGGGACACTACTCTGAAAAGACCAACTCTGTTCCCTTTGCACCTTTCCTTTAGGTATTAATTTCCTTTAAGCTTCCCTCTGAGCCTTCTTTTCGCCAGGCTGAGCAGCTCCAGCTCTCTCAGTCATTCCTTATAGGAAAGGTGTTCCAGTCTCTTAATCACCTTGGCAGCCCTTTGTTGACTCTCTCCAGTATGCCGATGTCTCTATGGAGGAGCACACAAGAGGACACACCAAACAGTAAGTTCTCATTCATTTTATGCTGGCACAACTCCAGAGGAGTAAGACCTCATCCACTACAAATTATTCTCTGGAAAGTTTCAGCTCTTTGTTTCTAGAATTCACTGAAGTGGCATTTGTCAAACTTTTTTCTACTTTAGTTTACGTAATCTTAGTTCACTTCTTTGCTGAATAGTAAATCAATGTTGTAAAAGGTTTGTGAATGTAATGGCAAAAAGCAGATCATTTAATGAAAAAATATCAGTAGATAATTAGGTTAGAAATCAAGCCAGATTTTAAGACAAAATTTTAAACTGTGAGAATAGAGCCTGAATGGTTTAGTCATAGCTTCAAAAGCTTCTTCTGTAACTATCACTTTTCCAAAATTCAGTTACTGTTCTTTGGACAGAGTTATGTTTGTGTATATGGTCTTATGTTGTCTTGCCAGATTCCCGTCTAAATAATTGAATTTGCATACATCAGATTTTCTGTGATGTTTCACATTGTTGCCCATTTCCCTCTCAAAGGCTTTCATAAGAATAAGAAAATGACAAAATCCTGTTATGTTGCTAATGAAGTCAATCTAACAGCTGTAGTTCAACGATGAAGTAATTATCTTTTCTGATAGGTATAGATAGAGACATATTGATTCACCAACACATTTTGAATACTTTACCTGTGAAAAGCATGAACAGGATGGTCATAATTGGTGAATGTTTATCTAATTCCTGATCTATAAGTGAATATATGCTGCCCTCCAATTTCCATCTCCACTTTTGCCCACTGATTCATTTCTTCAAGACTTATTTTAACAGTCAGCACTAGTCTGACAAAGAAGAGGCAATACCAGTGAAAAATTAAGATCTAATATTAATAGTTGTATTTTTAGAATTTATAGTTTATTGTAGCAGTTTAAATTTCAAATCTTATCATTTTAGCACATCTTGCATTCATGTCCTTCTTCTAGTGCCAGCTGTATTCCCTGTATCTCCTAGAGGTTGTTACACCTTTTCTCACTAGTGATATAAATTATGGCGAAATAAATATAAATTAGGAGTTCTGGAAATGGGAAACCTCTTTGAGCATAGCAGGACTGAAACAATCATCACTGATAGAAACATGTAGGGTATGATCCTTTTTCCATGGAAGTAAATTGGGTTATAATCAAAGGGATTTCATAGATGTGTGTCAAGTAGAATTTTTTATTTTCACAGTACATAGTGAAGCGAAATGTGTTGAATTGATTTCCTCATGTGTTAATTAATTCGAATTTCCTAACCAAATACTTCAAAGGAAATTAATGAAATTAATATCCTCACAGAGTGACAGGTTTCTCACTCGTTGTTTCAAACAGCTCTCTGCCTTCTTCCCTCTGGTTTTGCCAGTATCCCAAAAACATCTTCAGTCCATGTGGATAGATTGTCCTTAGTGTAATGCAGTGACTCAATCCCACACAGACAGCTGAGAAACACCCTTGAGACTTTCTCCAGAGGACTTCTAGATGTAAGTGGTCTAACTCTGCTGATTATGATTTGTTCCTGGAAATGTCATATTTGAAAGTTCACTGAGTCTGTTGGCAAAACATACCTTTGTTAGATTTCATCTGAGGCTAGAAGTGTGGTACGTTTGCTGTTGTGCTGCAAGTTTAAGGACGACAGGACCCCATCTCTTGGAAGCAAAATGATGAGTCAGAACTTTAAAATCCCTCACGTGACACAGGGGAAAATGAGTAGAGATAAAAAAACACATACTTTTTTCATGCCCAAAGCAAAAAAAAAGGCTCCTAAATCAAAACAAAGTTTTTCTAGAAAATAGTTTTCCTTACTTCTTCACAGTCAGAGGAAGGGAATTGGAAACTGATGATCCATGAAAATATATATTTTTAGAAACGTATTAAACTACAGGAAGACAGAATTCTGTTGAGATCTGAAATGCTGGTACAGTGGCTTATTTGCAACAGGGTGAAACACATTCCTTTCACCTTCCTATTTTGCCACAGAGATGTGCAGGGGCTTTTAAACCTAATTTTAGAGATAATTTGAGTTTATTTTTTGTAATGTATAAAAGTTAAGACAGACTGAGATTATATCAGTCTATATAAAACCATTGTTTTATTGATTAAAATTCTCTACTGAAAGATTTTTCTTGTTGTTAGGGGTTTTTTTCAAGTGATAGCATTGTCCTTACAAATAAAACAATATAAAGGATCATTTCCTGAACAGCTGGGGTACATCTCAGCACATATTTTATCCCAACCATCCAAGAAGTGCAAGCAATTCAGATTCTGAAAAGGTACACTGATGCCTGTCAAGCTCAACATCTCCTAAGGAAAAAATAATGTGTTGACTCTGATTTTTCATTTTGAGCAGATAACACTCACCAGAAGGGACGAGACCCTCTGTAGAACATCGAGTTTTCCACTGAAGGGAACTCAGAAGATCTTCGTCAAAGACAGTGAGGCAATCAGAAAGCTGTTGTTAGTTATTTTGTTAAAGCACAGCAACTTGCCATTTCATTATATATTCTTGTTATCACCCAATGAGAATTCTCTGGAACTATATGAGCACCAATGACTATCTTTGCTTCACTCTTCATCCTCCTTGCTTTGCAGTTTTTCATTACACGGGTTATCCGTTATCCCTCAGGGCATCTTTCTCCTCTACCAGAACCAATGATAACATAAAGGCGTTCCAGCTCCTAAAGAAAACTATTCAGAGAACTCCAACCATATAAATACTCGAGGCTAACTCACAGAGGGAATCTGCTGTTTGCAAGTTCTAATGGGTAAGATCCGTGCCAGAGGTGCAGAGGTGGCTGAGTGCCTGTGTGTGCAGGGAGCAGAGCCAGCCAGGCAGAAGGGCCAGTGCAGAGCTGTTTGAGCCAGGCTCTGAGCGACGCTGCGCTGTCTCATGCGGCTTCACCACTTTGATCTCTGAGAGCTCAGATCCCTACACCGCACGCTGCAGCTTATGTACAAGCCCTTGCAAGCCAAGAAAGCACCCTAATTAACAACCAAAGAACAATCACTACTAGAAAGAAGTTGACTAATTCAAATATTGAGCCAAGATTTAACAGGAATCCTGTGCCATATGTACTATTTAATAAAAAAGGTTTGTGTCTTATTTTTCACCATTACCTGCAACACTCTGTAAACACCTGGCCACAAGTTTTATTTTTTAAGAGTAACTGTCATAACTACAGAGGCTTCTTTTTGAATCTAGCTTCAGTACTGGATCATAAATATTGGATCATAAAAGTTGTTCTGTTGCTGCACTTCATAGCTCATATCAGTTAGAAAATTGTATTGACAGCAGCTTGGGAGTGGCTGAATTTCAATTCTTTATTGTCCTTTTCAGGGAAATACATACTGCTACATGTGATATTGCCCTGCTGCAGAGGCATTGGTGCTTCTTCCTGCCTGCTAGAAAAATGTTACCTGGTAACGTTTGACTCTTTCATGGTCACATTTCATGAGCTCTTCACAGTCATTTGCATGGACAAGTAATATATCAAAATTTTCCTTTCCCAGACGGCCTTCCAAATGAGGAGCTCCTGGTCTATAACTGAGCTTATTTTAGCTCCTATATGCATGATATCCTACCCCATTCCTACAGTTCCCAGGGAATTGCACATAACTTACTCTATCTCCTCATATGCATTAATGCACCCCAACCTTGTGTTAGTAGCAGTTTCTGTTAGGATAGTCCTTCTTTTTTTGTCCATTTCATTAATAATTCTAAATAAATTCAAACTCAAAGTTTATATTTGAGTGACTACACTAGCAAGAACCTTCTAGTCTCATATTTTCTCTGCCAAGACAACCCACCCTTGTCTCCCAGCATTCCTAATCAGTTTAGATGTTGTGTTAACAATCCCTGTCTTCTCATGTTGCTGTATGTTCTATTGAAGCCCACGTTCAAAATTATCACCATAATAAAATACACTCAGGTATCTGACTCTAATCAGATATGTGCTATACAGAACAGGTACTTCAGGATCAGCAACACCTCTTTAAAAAAAAAAAATTCCGAGGTTTTAGAAATATGAGTGGAAACTATTTTTATTTATTTTCTGATCTCTTTGCCTAGGGAAATGAGTGTATTAGCTACCAAGAAAGCAATTGCCAAGACTTCTAAGGGAGAGGAAAATTAAAAGAATAAATATAAAATACCAAACATACTCCCAGTACAAGATTGTCTCAGCTTTAACTCCCAGTGTCCTGGAATTTCGCAGCACTATTCTCCCAGAATACAACCCTTGTCTTGAGAAGCTTCTTTTGCTGAGTCTCATTGATTTCATTTATGCATTTGTTATTTGTGTTCTGTTTGGAATGTTTACAAAAGTACAAGCCATGATTATGTTTTTGAGGTATCTATATAAAAGCTAGTTCCCACAATAGACACCAGGGTATTTCATAATAACAAGGAACTAAATGAAAGCCTTGGTTGTAAAATGTATAATGGTTTGTCTTTAGTGTAAAAAGGGTGTACAAAGTCTGTTAGTAGAGTTGAAAAACAACAAAGCCAACCAAAGCAAAAAGTCAAAAACCTTTCATAACAAGGTGGTACAGTGGGTGCTCAAAAAAACCAAACAACAAAAGGCCCCCCAAACCCCAAACAAGACAAACTTACAAAAACCCGAGATATTTTCAGGTGAAGACACCCTATGAGGCATTAACAAAATCCAGCTCTGTTTGTTACAATTTTTAAAAAATTAATATTTCAGAACCCTGTGACCCTAATAATGTTGTTGATGAAAGAACATGTATTAACTAGCAGGATAATACAGTGGAAGCATGCTACAAAAAATGTATAGATGAACTGTTTCTACAAAGAATAGTGAGAAAATAATACAAACATTTTAATTTATCTAATTCTTACCAAATGAGAGGTGTGGTCTGTATAAAAAGTTGGTATTTTTCATTTATTAAATACTTATATAATATTAATAATATTGTTTATTTCTTTTTTTTTACTTAATCTTATATTTACTGTAATGTCTTTAACTTCCCTACCACTGTTTTAGAGAGATGCATCTCCTTAAAAAAGAGGTTTAACTGACCTCTCTCTTTCTAACCCTGAAGAGCCCCGCAGACTGGGAAGATTTGGTATTTAAAGCTGTACTATCTGGTACATATAAATCTTGTATTATCAGGGATGAATCTTTAGGAACAAAGCAGAAATTTCACATTCAGAGGAGAGAGGAGTAATTTCACTGAAAGGGTGAAGCATTTAAGAAGTAATAAATTATTTTAATAACTACCTAATGGTAGACATTACAGAGTGTTCTCTAATTATTAATCCACTATAGACACGTTCACTGCTCTGAGAAAGAAAGACGTTTTGGTGCATAACTTCCTCCAGTTTGATAAGGTCATAGTTCTTCATTATTTCTGATTTGAGATTTGGCACTGAAGAGATTCTCTCATGTCTTTGCTTCCTTCTTCTGCTTCGATATTTCAGATTAGGTACATGTTCCCCTTTCTTCACTGTGCAGTAAGTCAGATGCTGATATCAGATATTAATTTTTCAGGTCTGTCACCCCTTGAACCTCTGGTACATCAATAATTCCCTTTTGCTTTCTTATCTGTAATTTCCTGTCTTTCTTGGCTGCTCCAAGACTCAGTCTTTTGCCTTTACCACATGTATTATTTCTGCAACACATATTCAAACTTTTAAAAGATATAACATTCCTTACCAAAAATTCTTTCTTCAAGATTTTTGTTGAAGGACAACAAATCCATAGTGTCTCTCCTAATTCCTGATGCAAAACATAATCGGAATTTATGTCTGAGCTTTGGCTCTCTTATGAAAGGCTTCAATAAAGATATCTAAATGCTGTATAGTGCTCAAATGGAGAACTGCATTTTGTATAAATCAAATTTTTTCAGATTTGTTTTGCTAATCCCCAAGCTTCCCCACCTCCTTTGTTATGAACAATATTTTCTTTCTCCCAGAGAACGCTGGAACCTGCACACATGAAGAAAACAGGGAAATAAAGCACAGACAATGTTTTGTGAACCATCTTAAAAGCCATGTGTTGTGGGAGGAGTGTGTCAAATTATTGTTCGTAATTTTTTGCTGTAAAGGGTTTTTTACTGCTTGTGTTGTCTCATTTTCTTTGTGAGATGTTCAAGACCATATGTTTCCCTGTACCAGAAATCAGAATGGATTTTACTGCCTATGCATTATCGTGCATATATTTCATAGAATCACAGAATCAAATATTAGTCTGAGTTTGAAGGGACCCAGAAGGGTTTCTAAATTCATTTGCAATATATCAAAAGATTTTGACTTCAGATATTCCAGAGCAGAGCCATGAAGCTTTCCCTTCTGCTTAACAATGCAGAAAAATTTCCCCTTTGGACTGAAGAAATTTTCAAGAAGATGGAAGTTTTGCTGTGAAGGATCAATCTTTGCATTTAACTTGAATCTTTCAATATCATAATAGAGAAATCTCATGCTGCACAATCTACCCACTGGTCAGCCTGCGAATGTCTTTGTGAAGAATTTAGAATGAAGAATTTTGATACTATTACAATTTTATCCTCTTTGTCTAAGAAAATGCTGCAGTAAGACTTTAACTACAGCTCTTCGTACTTTTTCTCCCTATTTAAAATCTAATGCCTCTTTCATGTATTATACACACATAACAGTTATAAATCATAAGAGAATATCTTCTAATCCCTAGGTCTGGATGATCAATAATAGCTTGAAATTAAAACACTCAAAGATAATTTAAAGAGAATGAAGGTAGTGAGTAAAGTCGGTAGATTTAGTTCAAGTGAATTTGAATTCATTTTATTAGAACTTTATTAAATGCAGTATGATATTGCAAAGAGTGTGCTCAATGAGAATAAACAATGTATGAAAGTTTTGAAGAAATACTTGCAAGTGATCTACATCTAAAAAAATTTACAGTCTAACTAAACAATGGGATAAAGGATGGATGTGTCAGTATCTGACAAATCGTGACACAGTCACGGACCATCCCCTTGTAACCCAGCATTTTAGTGCAAAGCTGCAGCAATGGCAGTGGTCCTGTTACAGGTGCCAGGATTGTTTTGGTGACTGAAATCTGCACCAGGGCTGGGATGTAAGGGCTGTCCCTCTTCCTTCATCAACAGCACATGGCGCTCCACAAGCTTTCTTCATGGCTGAGTGTTCAAACTACCCTTCTCTTTGGAAATGCCCCCTTTGGCAAAACAGTTTTGTCCAGCTGTTGGTGAGAAACTGCTGTGGGGAACAAAAGAGAGAAGTGTTCAGTTTTATTCAGATTTAGAGGGAACTAATCTTTTTTACATGGTAGATGTTGCTCAAATGGTCTTAGCAGGAGGAGTCCAGGCTGACAGAGCCACCTGTGGAAAGGCTCATGTGTGCTGTGACTTATCAGCTGTTTGGAGAATTGCAGCCAGATTTGGCAGAGGGGGAAAAAAAGAAAAAGAAAAAGAAAAAGAAAAAGAAAAAGAAAAGGAAAAAGAAAAAGAAAAAGAAAAAGAAAAA